>SOZL01001458.1:0-12262 GCA_009733165.1 Naja naja
AGCAGCCTTGTGTTCCCTGCAGCCTGGATTAATTGCTTTTTGGAAGTGACATTTCTCTGTGGACCACCAAAATTTTCTTGTGGACCACCAGTGGTCCCCGGCCCACTGGTTGTGACCACTGGTCTTGAGCATTCTGATTTATTTTAAAGGATTATGGAATTAACATGTTAATCATTGATGTGGAAATCATGAACATTGTGTTGTGGTTCACGGCAGCAGGTGCGGATAGCTGAGGTCTCGAGAGCAAGGACCTCAGAAGAGGGGCCTGCGTGTGATGTATGGATGGGGCCAGGACCATCAGGGAGTGAAGTGCTGCCTTCAGAGATTGTGGAGGCTGCAGTGATGCAGCAGTGATGCAGAGGATCCGGAGGAGCCTGTGCCCAGTGTGCATGCACTCAGGGCTGCTCGTAAGAAAGAGCAGCTGCAGCAGCACGATGACTCAGGAGTAAGGCTGCAAGGTAATGGCTCCTCCCTTAAGAGATAAAAGCCAGCCTGAGAGACAGGTATTTTTTGCAGGAAGCAAAGAAGTTTTTGCACTTCAAGCCTTGTGGAAATTTGGACTATCTTGGCTTGTGTTTGAAGACTTTTTGTTTGGAATATTTCTTGGTAATGTAATCTAGTGCTGTTGGCAGCTTTGCACAACCTTGGCAAGGCTCGTCCTTATCAGAGACAATTAGTTTTAATAGCCTTTTAACCGTGAATTAATGGAATTGCAGAAGTATTAAAAGGTTTTGCTTTTATCTCTATTTGGTATTTGTTTACTTGGAACAAGGTTTGAATCAGAACACATTGACTCTGTTATGTATGCAGAGTTTGAATTGATTGGTTGTTCTTGTAAAGTGTTTGAAATCATTGGTTAAAAAGTGCGGGAAAACCCTGCACTCTGATTGGCTGTCAGCCGAGGCAGCCGGCTATATATAGCTGCCTCGGCTAAGCCAAATTGGGTCCATTCTGAGCTGAAGTCACAATAAAACTTAAGAGCTGAAGCACTCCGTGTCTGCCTCTTCATGCAAACTTAACACTGGTGACAAAGGTGGGATTCTCCTGAAGAAAAGGCGACGCGGAACAGAAGAAGAGCGAGATGGCTGTGCTGAACACCACCCCAGCCCTGTTCGATCTGACGGCAGAAGACTGGGAGTCGTATGCAGATCGTTTCCAAATGTATCTGGAGGGAAATGATCTGGCCGCCATTTCCGAGCAGCGGAAGAGGGCGGTCTTTCTTACATACTGCGGTCCGGCGGTTTTCAAGATGGCGAAGGCACTCGCAGGAGCAGCAGACGTGAAGGTAATGGCTTGGCCTGATCTGGAAAGGCTGTTAAGAGCCCATTACGTGCCACAAGTATCGTGCCTCATTAAGAGACATGAGTTTTACCGTCATGATCAGGGGGAAAACGAAAGCATAAATGATTTCGTGGCAAGTTTAAGAGACATTGGGGGTGCATGCGAATTCAGCAGTTTAGAGGAGGCCATGTGTGACCGTTTCGTATTGGGCCTTAAAGACAAGGTGTTACAGAGCAAGTTAATAATGAAACCTAAGATCACGCTGAAAGAAGCCATAGAAGAAGCATCTTCAGCAGAAGCTACCAAGTCCTCAGCAGCAGCCATGAGGAAGATGAACAGGGCCACGAGCCATTCTGATGGGGAAAAGTCCACCACAAATCATTGTGAGGAACTAGATTCTGAGTCAGATTGCAGTGAGGTGGAGGAAGGAATTTACAGACTCAGAATGGAGCAGAAAAGAAAAGACCTGGGAAAAAAGGCAAGATTTCTATTGCAGAGGTTGTGGGGAAGCCACCCCACACTGAATGCAAGTTTCTAGACACCATTTGCCTCCAAAAAGAGGGCACTTGGCAAGAGTCTGCAAATCATCCAGAACTCTACCAAACAGAAGGAAGTTTGCTGCAACCAAAGACAAAGAATTCAAGCCAAACAACCTCAGTGAGAAAATGGGGTGCAGCACAGAAGCAAAGGGGAAGAATGAAACTCATCAGACAGTAACTATTGGTCATTCATCTGCTTTAAAAAACAGAAAAGTGCATGTCAAGGTACTTATTGAAGGAAGACCTTGCCAAATGGAAGTGGACTCAGGTTCATACCTATCTATGGTGTCATGGGTCACTATTCAAAGACTGTTACCAGATATTCAGAAGACTCACTTCAAGAAGCAGGCATTGACTCTTAAAGGCTACCAAGGGAACAAGATTGCAGTAGTTGGAACAAGAGAATTCAACGTGAAGTTCAAGGGCCACACCAAGCGTCTAACCCTGACCATCGTTGACAAGGATCGCCCAAGTCTGCTGGGACTTGAATGGTTCAACCCGCTGGGCATCGAGGTGACTGGCATCAATCACGTGAGCAACACTGAGTGGGAAGAGGCCTTGAAGTCTGAATTTCCAGAGGTCTTCAGTGACGGATTAGGCAAGTACTTGGGGACCCCTATCACATTTAACCTAGATCCCAAGGTACAACCAATCCGTTTAAAACCCAGAAGGGTTCTGTTATGTATGCAGGTTTGAATGTCATTGGTTAAGTTTGAACTGTTCTTGTAAAATGTCAGAAATGATTGGCTTAAAAGTGTGGGAAAACCCTGCACTCTGATTGGCTGGCAACTGTGGCTGCTGGCTATAAGTAGCAGCCGCAGCCCAGCCAAATCGGGTCTGTTATGAGCTGTAGTCACTAATAAACTCTTCACTGAAGCACTCCGTGTCTGACTCTTCATGCAAATTTAACACGTTCCATTTGCCTTAAAGGAAAAAATTGATGCACAATTAGATTAGCTCAAGGGGTTTTAGAGCCCACTGACCACCCACACTATTCAAGGCTGATGGGTCTGTAAGAATCTGCGGAGATTACAAGGGGACATTGAACCATGCGCTACAACAGAGCGCATATCCAGTTCCAGTGGTGCATCATTTATTACATTCTCTTGGCGGGGGCACAGTCTTCGCCAAAATGGACCTGGCCCAGGCATATCAACAGTTAACAGTTGATGATGCAACTGCAGAAGCCCAAACCATTGTAACCCATAGAGGTGCTTTCAAATGCAAAAGGTTGCAATTTGGAGTAAGTGTGGCACCAGGCATTTTCCAAAGCCTTATGGAAAGGATGCTCCAAGGGTTGCCAGGGGTGGTGCCTTATTTTGATGATGTTTTAATCTCTGCTGAAAATGCCACTCAGTTACACGAGAAACTCAGAGAAGTCTTAACCAGATTCAAAAAAGCGGGGTTAAAAGTCAAAAAAGAGAAATGCACACTAAGAACTGACAAAGTAGAATTCTTGGGTTATATGATTGATAAACATGGCATCCACCCCACAGAAGCCAAAGTTCAGGCAATCAAAGAAGGCCCCAGGTCTAGATGCAAAACTGATCTGCAAGCATTCCTGGGACTTATTAATTTCTATCATATGTTTCTACCTCAGAAAGCAACCACTGCAGAACCTTTACATAGATTACTGGATAAGAAATCTGCATGGGTCTGGGGCAAAAAAGAAGAAGCTGTTTTTAACAATATCAAAAGACAAATCACTTCTGATTGTGTGCTGATACAGTTTTCTGAGAATTTACCTGTTGTACTAACTTGTGATGCATCTCCTTTTGGAGTGGGGGGGGTGTTGAGCCACATGCTTCCCAGTGGATGGGAAGCCCCTATTGCATTTACTCTCGCACTTTGACTAAAGCAGAGAGAAATTACAGCCAATTGGACAAGGAAGCTTTGGCAAATGTGGAGCTGTCAAGAAGTTCCATGAGTACGTTTATGGGAGAAGTTTCACCATTGTGACAGATCACAAACCTCTCTTAGGCATTGTGGCAGGAGACAGACCAATGTCCTGTCACCAAGAATGCTGAGATGGACTGAATTTCTTGCTGCTTATTCATACAAACTCATCCACAGACCTGGAAAAGACATTGGGCACACTGATGCTTTGAGTCGCTGCCCACTCCCAGCACACTGAGGACCCTGCTCCTGAATCTTACACCTTTTTTCTGGAAACTGTTGCCAAACTTCCAGTCCATGCTGCTGAAATTGCCAGAGAGACTGCCAAAGACACTTTATTAGCTCCTATTATAGGCTGGATTAAGAAAGGTTGGCCACTTCAAGATCTACCTCAAGGTTCCCAACCTTTTAAGTCCAGACAAACTGAGTTATCTGTATTAAGAGGATGTATTTTGTGGGGTAACAGGGTGGTTATTCCTGCAAAACTACAAAAGAGGTTTTGGAAATGTTACATGAGGGTCATCCAGGAATTGTCAGAATGAAGGGATTGGCCAGGAGTTATGTATGGTGGCCAGGTATTGACAAAATGGTTGAAAACTGGGTTGCATCCTGTCCCAACTGTCAGGAAGTCAGGCCTGCTCCACCTCTCGCCCCCAAACAGGAATGGGAATGTCCTAGGGGCCCATGGTCCAGGATTCACATTGATTTTGCTGGCCCTACCAGAGGGCACACTTTCCTTATTGTGGTAGATGCATACTCCAGATGGTTAGAGGTTGTTCCTATGGCATCCACCACAGCAGATGCTGTTGTCAAACAGCTTAAGAAACTTTTTGTAACTCATGGGTTGCCTGATGTACTTGTTTCTGACAATGGTCCTCAATTTACTTCCAACCTTTTTGAATCATATTTAGCACAGCAGGATATCAGACACGCCCTTACAGCCCCTGGGCATCCTTCGGCTAACGGCCAGGCTGAACGCATGGTACGATTTACCAAGGAGAAACTCCAGCAATTGGGTCCAGGGGACATCACCGAGAAAGTTGAAAAACTACTCAGTGTCCAGCATATCACTCCCAGCCCATCCACTAATTTAACTCCTGCTGAGCTTTTGATGGGCAGGAAACTTAGGTCCACCCTGGATCGCCTTCATCCCACTTATGCACCAAACGCTCCCTTAGATTCCACCAGCAAGACTTGTACATTCAATGTGGGTGATTATGTTTATGCTAAAAACCTTGTAGGTGAACCACTATGGATTCCTGCTGAGGTAACCCAGGGCCCCAGGTCTTACAGGGTTCAAACTGAAACTGGTCTCTTGTGGAGTAGGCACATTGATCAGTTAAGATCCAGACTGCCTCAGGAACATGCCCTTGCCCTCTCTGGATTCCATACCCACACCTTTTCTAGGGGAAGGGGAGGTAATGGAGGTAATCAGCAAGTAAGAATCAACCCCATGTGTAACGAACCTACACGACAGGAACCATTCCAAAACCTGTCACAGTGCCAACATCCCTTAATTGAAACAGAGGATTGCACATCACTACCAGACTTAGGGGGTGACATTGGGATGGAGATGGACTGGGAGGAGAGACCAGGTTGCAGTAACCAAACAGGTTCTACCCTGACTAGAAGTCCAAGCATGGAGATGTTGACAAACACATTTCCTTTATTACAATGTGAGACTCCTAAAAAACCTGAACCACGTAGGTCTCTACGCATTAAAGCCCCACCTATTTAAAAAGAATACATTAGATAGATGGGGTTTGAGTATGGAACTAAACCTAGTGGGGAGGGGTGTTATGTATGCAGAGTTTGAATTGATTGGTTGTTCTTGTAAAGTGTTTGAAATCATTGGTTAAAAAGTGCGGGAAAACCCTGCAGACTCAATGCTCAGCACTGGTAAAATTGGAACGTATGCTTATGTGCATGTATGTTTTGGTTGGATTTGCTGTACATATTTCAAATCTAGTTTTTGAAAACAAGAACAGCTACAGATCGATGGAAATTCCACTATCAAATGAACAAAGAAACTGTCATGAATGTTGTAGAAACTTCTCCAGCATCTTGCTTTTCCAAAAGCTATCAAATTTCTACTTGCAGCAGAAGGTTAAAATCAGCCCAAACACATATTGATCACTTCCATGAAAACTTATTTATAAGAGTAGCATTATTTTTTCTTGTTGTTCTTTCAGGCATCTATTGGAATGGTTGCATTGTCAACAGAGGCCTATGTGTAAGGAATGGACAGAAGATAACAAGAGCAATAGCACTTGGACTTAGATATCACCCCACAGTGCTTTAGATCACTCTCTGTGCAGTTTACAATATCAGCATATTGTCCCCAACAATCTGGGTTCTCAATTTACCAACCAGAGGTGGTATTCAGAAGGTTCTGACCAGTTCTGGAGAACTGGTAGCAGAAATTTTGAGTAGTTCAGAGAACTGGCAAATACCACCTCTGACTGGAGATTTTACAATGTCCTTCCCCTGCCACACCCACAATGTTTGTGCAATGTTTGGTTCCCTTTTATCTTACTATTTCTAGTCCTTATACATAAGCACTAAATAAAGTGTAAAAATAAAGTTTACAGATCTTAGAAACCTAAAAGCTGAGCCTTTTATATAGTTTCCACTTTTATGGTTAGGCTGTTATAGAATTTTCTATTCTAAATAGTGTAGTGCCTATAATGTAATGATTGTTGTTATGTATGTAGGTTTGAATGTTATTGGTTTATTTGAACTGTTCTTGTAAAATGTCAAATGGTATTGGTTTTAAATAGTGGAAGAATCCCTGCACTCCCATTGTTGGCAGCTACGGCTGCAGGCTATAAGAAGCAGCCGTAGCCAAGCCAGGACGGGTCCATTCGAGCTGTAGTCACTAATAAAGTCTTTTGCTGGAACTCCTCCGTCTGACTCTTCATGCAAACTTAACACTGGCGACGAAGGTGGGATTGCCCTGAAGAGAAGACGCCGCTAACAACAAGCAACTGCGAGATGGCTGCGCTGAACATCCCCAGCACCGTTCGATCCGGCGACGGAAGACTGGGAATCGTATGCGGATCGTTTCCACATGTTCCTGGAGGGGAACGATCTCGCCGGCATCCCCAGAGACGGAAGAGGGCGGTCTTTCTCATGCACTGCGGTCCGGCAGTCTTCAAAATGGCGCAGGCGTTGGCGGGAGCAGCAGAGCTGAAGGTAATGGAATGGCCGACTTAGAAAGACTTTGAGAGCCCATTACGCCCCACAAGTATTGTGCCTCATTAAGAGACACGAATTTTACCGTCGGGATCAAGGGGATAGCGAGAATGTTAATGACTTCGTGGCAAGTTTAAGGGACATTGGGGTGCTTGTGACTTTACCAACTTAGAAGAGGCCATGTGTGATCGGTTTGTTTTAGGCCTTAAGGATAAGGTTTTACAAAGCAAACTATTAATGAAACCTAAGATCACGTTTAAAGAGGCCATTGAAGCTGTTTCAGCGGAAGCCACCAAGTCCTCAGCAGCCCATGAAAAAGATTAACAAGGCTTCAAGCCAGGCCTCAAGCCATTCTGATGGGGATAAATCCACATCTACTCATTGCGAACAAATAGACTCTGATTCTGATGGCAGTGAGGCAGAGAGGGATTTTAAAACTCAGAATGGAAAAGAAAAGAAAAGACTCTGGGAAAACAGGCAAGGGTTCTATTGCAGAGGCTGTGGGGGGGCACCCCGCACTGATTGCAAGTTCTTTGACTCCATTTGCCTACGTTGTGAGAAACGGGTCACATAGCCAGAGTCTGCAAATCATCCAGAACTCCACCAGCTAGGAAGAAATTCCCTGATAGAGACTTTAAGCCCAACAATTTCATTGAAAAAATGGAAATTTAGAAACAAATGGCAAGAGTAAACACACCAAACAATCACTATTGGTCATTCTTCACCCTTAAAAAGCAGAAAAGTTCATGTGAAGGTGTTTATTGAAGGAAGACCTTGCCAAATGGAAGTGGACTCAGGCTCTTATTTATCTATGGTGTCATGGGACACCATCCACAGACTCTTTCCCAAAATTCAGAAAAAGCATTTCCAGAAGCAAGCACTGACTCTCAAAGACTACCAAGGAACAAGATTCCAGTAGTTGGAGCGAGAGATTTCAAGCGTGCAGTTTAAAGGCCACACCAAGCGTTTGCCCCTGACCATCGTGGACAAGGATCGCCCAAGTTTGCGGGGACTTGAGTGGTTCAAGCCACTTGGCATCGAGGTGACTGGCATCCATCACGTGAGCAGTTCTGACTGGGAAGAGTCCTTGAAGTCTGAGTTCCAGAGGTCTTCAGCGAAGGATTGGGCAAGTATATGGGGACCCCTATTGCTTTCAGCCTAGACCCCAAGGTGCCCCCAATTCGTTTAAAGCCCAGGAGGGTCCCATTTGCTTTAAAGGAAAAATTGATGCACAATTAGATAAACTCATTGCTCAAGGGGTTTTAGAGCCTACTGACCACTCCAGATGGGAAACACCATAGTCACACCAGTCAAGGTCTGATGGGTCAGTGAGAATCTGTGGTGACTACAAGGGGACACTTAACCATGCGCTGCAACAGAGCGCATATCTGTACCAGTTGTGCATCATCTGCTCCATTCCCTTGGCAGGGGTACAGTATTTGCTAACTGGATTTGGCTCAGGCATATCAACAATTAACAGTTGATGATGCCACTGCAGAGCACAAACAATTGTGACCCATAGAGGTGCCTTCAAATGTAAAAGCTACAATTTGGAGTAAGCGTGCACCTGGCATTTTCAGAGCCTTATGGAAAGAATGTTGCAAGGACTGCCAGGGGTAGTGCCTTATTTTGATGATGTATTAATCTCTGCTGAAAATGACACTCAGCTTCAAGAAAGACTCAGAGAAGTCCTTACCAGATTCAGAAAAGCGGGTTTAAAAGTCAAGGAAGACAAATGTACACTCAAAACAGACAGAGTTGAGTTCCTGGGGTATATGATTGACAAGCATGGCATCCATCCTACTGATGCCAAGGTTAAAGCAATCAATGAAGCCCTAAACCTCGATGCAAGGCAGATTTGCAAGCCTTCCTTGGACTTATTAACTTTACCACATGTTTCTACCTCACAAAGCATCTATTGCTGAGCCCTTATATCGCCTACTTGATAAGAATGCTGTTTGGATCTGGGGCGGAAGGAACAGTCAGCATTTAACAGTATTAAGAGACTAATCACGTCTGATGCTGTGTTGATACAATTCTCTGAGAATTTACCTGTTGTTCTGACTTGTGATGCATCCCCTTTTGGAGTGGGGGGGGGGTTTGAGTCTGACAGGCTTCCCAATGGACGAGGAAGCCCCAATTGCATTTTACTCTCATGCAGCTGTCCAAAGCAGAGAGGAATTATAGCCAATTGGACAAGGAGGCTTTAGCAGTTGTTGCAGCTGTTAAGAAATTTCATGAATATCTGTATGGCAGGTCATTCACCATTGTTACAGATCACAAACCTTTACTAGGCATTGTGGCAGGAGACAAACTACACCTAATATCCTGTCACCAAGAATGCTGAGGTGGACTGAATTTCTTGCAGCCTATTCCTACAAACTGATTCACAGGCCTGGCAAGGACATTGGACATGCTGATGCACTGAGTCGTTGCCCACTACCTTGCCACAAGGAGGACTTTGAACTTGAAACTCACACCTTTTTCCTGGAGACCGTTGCTAAGCTTCCAGTCCATGCTGCTGAGATTGCCAAAGAAACTGCCAAAGATGCTGTGTTGGCACCTGTTATGGGCTGGATTAAGAAAGGTTGGCCTCTTCAAGATCTACCTCACCTTGCCCAACCTTTTAAGTCAGGCAAACTGAATTATCTGTATTAAGAGGATGTATTTGTGGGGTAACAGGGTGGTTATTCCTGCAAAACTGCAAAGGGAGGTTTTGGAAATGTTACATGAGGTCATCCTGGGATTGTAAGGATGAAAGGTTTGGCCAGGAGTTATGTATGGTGGCCAGGTATTGACAAAATGGTTGAAAACTGGGTAGCCTCTTGTCCCAATTGCCAGGTAGTCAGACCTGCCCCACCTCACGCCCACACAGGAATGGGAATGTCCTAGGGGCCCATGGTCTAGAATCCACATTGATTTTGCAGGCCCTACAAGAGGGCACACTTTTCTAGTGATAGTAGATGCATACTCCAAATGGCTAGAGGTAATTCCAATGACATCCACTACTACTGAGGCTGTTATCAAGCAGCTCAGAAAATTGTTTGTAACCCATGGGTTACCAGATGTCCTTGCCTCTGACAATGGCCCTCAATTCACATCTAACATTTTTGAATCCTTTCTAGCTCAACAGGGCATCAGACATGCCCTCACTGCCCTGGGCACCCTTCGCCAATGGCCGGGCTGAACGCATGGTACGCTTTACCAAGAGAAGCTTCAGCAGCTGGGTCCTGGGGACATCACTGAGAAGCTTGAAAAGCTTAGTGTTCAACACATCACTCTAGCCATCAACTAACTTGTCCCCAGCAGAGTGTTGATGGGCAGGAAACTTAGGTCTTCCCTTGACGCCTTCATCCCCCACTTAACGCACCCAACGCACCAAATAACTCACATCACAGGCCCTCGTTCTTACAGGGTACAAACAGAGGATGGCCTTCTCTGGAGCAGGCACATTGACCAACTTAGATCCAGGGTCCCTCAAGAACATCACCCCTGTCTCCCTCTGGGTCCCTCACCTGATGTTTCTTCTAGGGGAGGGGGAGGGAGGGAAAATCAGCAAACAGGAATCAACCCCATGTGTAACGAGCCATTGCGACAGGAACCATCCCGAACCCTGTCACAAAGCCAAGATCCATCCTTAGAAGTGGAAGATTGCACATCACTACCTGACTTGGGTGCTGACATTGGAATGGAGATGGGTTGGGAGGAGAGACCAGATTCTAACAATTCAACAGGGTCTCCTTTCACAGGAAGTCCCAACAGGGAAATGTCAGCAGACACATTTCCCCTCTCACTGGGTGAGAATGTTAAAACTTCTGAACCACGAAGGTCTCAGCGTTTGCAAGAAGCCCCACCTATTTAAAGGAATACATTAGATAGGTTGGGGTTTGGTATGGACTGAACCTAGTGGGGAGGGAGTGTATGTATGTAGGTTTGAATGTTATTGGTTTATTTGAACTGTTCTTGTAAAATGTCAAATGGTATTGGTTTAAATAGTGGGGAAGAATCCCTGCACTCCCATTGTGGCAGCTACGGCTGCAGGCTATAAGAAGCAGTGTAAACAGGGCGGAGGTCCATTCGAGCTGTAGTCACTAATAAAGTCTTTGCTGGAACTCCTCGCGTCTGACTCTTCATGCAAACTTAACAAAACTGATGTAAAAAGGGACAGGAGGATGGATAATAAGACCTAGGAAATATTGAAGAACTGGATTTGTTTAGCCTTGGGAAAATATGGTTTGCGCTATGGGTGGTATAATTATCATAATACTTTCCAAGCATCCAAAAGGATGCCTGTAGAAGATCTAAAACAAGGGGTCTGTTGTCCTCAATTGAAGGATGAGCATTCAATTACAGGGAAGCAAATTCTGGTTGAATGTTGAGTGAGGGGACTCCTAAAGGAACAACTGTATGTCAACAATTTTTAATTTATGAGTTAATGAGTAAGTGTAATTTTCACTGGGGAGTTCAGAATCAGAGGCTGGACAATCTCAAAGAAATATAGATAGTCCTCAACTTACAACCATTCATTTAGTGACCTTTCAAAGTTACAATGGCACTGAAAAAGTAACAGGGTCAATTTTCACACTTATGACCATTGCAGCATCCCCATGGTCATGTAATCAAAAATTTGAGTGTACTTGGCAACTAGCATTTATTTATGAGAGTTGCACTGTCCCAGAACCCCATTTGATCACATATGTAATATTTCCAGCTGGCTTACAACAAGCCAATTCAATGGGACAAGCCAGACTCTCATAAGGATCTCAAGATTTACTTAACAACTGCAGTGGTTCATAACAACTGGTAAAACATTACCATTAAGATAGGGGCCGAAACTCATTTAACAACTGCCTTTCTTGGTAGCCAAATTTTGCTCCATTGTGGTTGTAAATTGAAGGGTATTATAAATTGATTCCTCCACTGAGCAGGGAATTGGTCTTAAATTGTTCTTCCATTTCTAAGTTCAGTTATTTTCTGCAGACAGAAGTTACATTTCTACTTTATACCTATACAAATACATTATCGACAAAGCAGTGCTTGTAAGAGGGCAGTTTCTTGGCTGTGAGTGAAGCTCTGTGCAGATGTGAAATGTTTGTGGCAGTCTGTTTTCAGTTAGATGTCTCCCAGAATTTCACATGCATATTATTCCTGTTGGGTGTTTGAGTACATATGTGCTTTACCACTAGTCTGTTTTGGTGTGTGTGGGTATGAACTTGCTATTCAGAGGAAAGCATCTAGGAACCAAATAAACAAATAAATTTTTATATAACTCACTCCCATGAGGGCACACTCCAAAACACAATTTTGCAAAATTAATCAAAAAGAACCAAATAGAAATTAAAATTATAGAA
>SOZL01001459.1:0-14724 GCA_009733165.1 Naja naja
AATCTTTCCAGCTGAAAATCCCAGCTGTCAAATGAATATTGTTTAATTTATTAACACCTTGATGAAAATATCTTACTTTGAGTTGAAAATAATTTAGCAAGCAGTTCAGTTTCCCAGGCTATATTGTGTATTCAGTTTAGAACAATCCAGTTACATATTTAAATATAATCTTATATTTTATAGGAAATAATTAAAAAGGCATTCTTTTCTTTTAAAATACCTAAATGTCCAAAACAGTTCAATTGCTTTCACAAAAACAAGCAAATACAAATGCAATTTTAAAAACCTTCTGTTGTCATGTTCCTTATTAAATATAAGAATCAAGTTATATAAGGAACATATAAGTATTGTTGAATTATTATGAACCTTTAATTAATGGTAGTCATTCCGGTGATCAAAAATGTCTCCCAGTGAATGGAGAGGTGATTTTTAGAAACCTTCTAATTCTTGCAGCGCGTGCATTATTGTGGACATGTATAACATGTATAATGGGCTGCAGGGGGAAAAATGGCTAAGAATATTATACATACTTGTTTAGTTGAGGGAATTTTCCAACATTTGAATGACTGTTATAAGTTATAGTCTATAGACAGACTTACCATTGTGGTGGCTAAGAGTACCAATATATTCAGGGAACTTCCTTTGCCACTCATCAGGGTCCTTGTCTCATTGAATTCTGAAGTTCTGCATTAAAAAAATGAGAAGTTGGAGAGGAACCTTGAGCACAAATGAACATGTACACATAAGTGAGGGAGAAACTCCCAAAATCAAGAAAAGTCACCTTATTAGAGTCCCAAAGTTTCCATGTTGAAAGCAGCATGCAAAAGAGATCAGGGAGATCTGAGGTCAAAGACCCACAGAAGATTTGTCAGACAGTCTGCAATCTAAAGTTGGAGTCATAGGATTCAAAAGTTAAGATTTTAGGAACATGGAGTATGAATTAGTGAACAATTGTCCCAAGGTTTGCTTCTAGCTACTATATCTACTGTAAGTAGAGACAGTCATTGTTGCTCATTAAAGCAAGGTGTGGGCCCTGACTTGCAAGGAGCCTTGCAGAGTGCCTTTGCTCCACTGTCTTCTCCATGTGGTGAACCCTCATCCTGAATGGAGGCAACAGCTCAGAGCATTCATCTTCTGAAACCAATAGCAGGCAATCCTGTTGATTACCAGCTAGCTCACTTCAACTTCCTGCAAGTCCCAGATAGGAATTCATCTGGTAACTGGAACAGGGTTAGGATATTGATTTAGAACTGGACAGATTCCAGTCTCCCATCAAATTGTAAAATTATTTTAGAATGTTTTAGCTTTGAAGAATTAATTGTATGAAGTTCTGTTTATAATTTTCCCCATTTTTATTACATAAATATGTCAAGGCAGTGAACATATCTAATATTCTCCTCCTCCTCCTATTCCTCACAACAGCAAGCCTGTGGTCTGCGTTGGGCTGAGAGAGAGTGACTGGTCCAAAGTCACCCAGTCAACTTTCATGCCTTAGGTGGGACTAGAACTCATAGCCTCCTGGTTCCTAGCCTAGTGCCTTAACCGCTAGACCAAAGTGACTGTCTAAAGTTCTAATCTAATGTTCAGATTAAGAAAGACGAAAAGATTGAATGTTCTTCTGAAATCTCTTTAGTGTTAAAACTTGGTCTTCAAAGTATGCTTGCTTGTATATGGAGAGAGGAAAAGCTATTTTTCTGGTATACTTGTTATTTTCCAGACTCTTCAAATATGTTTACAGTTGTAACACTCTTATATCCGCATGTTCTCACGGTTGCTAGCTATGTAATATTAACTTTTTAATTTTCTTTTCTAGCTGTTTAGAGAAGTAAGGATAATGAAGATTTTAAATCATCCTAACATAGGTAGAGTATGATTTAAATGTTCTCTTTTTGCATAGATCTGTTTATCCATTCAAATATGCATTTTTAAAATATATGTATAAGTATGTACATTTAACATCTTCATAATCCATGATTTTTTTAAGTACATCAGTCATCTCCTAATGCATTCAGTATCTTCCTATATTTCCACAGTTTCACTGAACTATACTTAAATTTAAAAATCTAAAGTCTTAGTATGCAGATTGATCACATAGTTATCTCCTGTAAATAAAAACTGGGCATGCCTCTCCCTTAATTATTTGCTGCAAGGCAGAATGAATGTGTTCATCATAATATCACCAATCAGTGGTTGTTTGTGAGCAGATATCACAAATAACATTGGCTCATCATAACTCAAGTAGTTGCAGCATTCTGCAGGGGAAGGCAGTTTTCAAAGTCAGAAGCCTTCTGGATGTAAATGAATACTTTATCTAGCCTGCAGTTTGTTCCCTTTCAGAGGAAGCAATTGTATATATATCCATTACAGCTGATAATCCAATTTTTTTCTGGAGCATATTAAAGAATATTAATTGTTGAGATATGAGAATGAGTGGATTAGATAAATCTTGAAAGCTTTTCAATTGAAAAGTCTGCTTTCTGTGTTTCATTCTGCCCTCAGACAAAGGCTTTGTCTTTTATACAGCTGTCTCATTATCTTGTGCACTATTCTTCTTTATAAATGTTCAGACATGTTTATTATATCAATTCTTTCTCGAAGGCTTGAGCTGCTCTGAGCACTCAGCTATGCTTCTGTTTCCTTCACCTCCAATAAGCCCTCATTCACCTGGGTAACATATGTTGAGGAGCTTCAGGCTAACAGAAGAGGGAGAGCACAGGAAAAAGGAGTGGGAATAATAGAGTATAAACCAAAGAGGGAAGAGAATAGAACACTGGGCAAGGAAAAGAAAAGGATTAGAAGCGTTGCTAGAGGAAAGGATGATGAAAGAAATATGGAGGGATTTAGGGAAATATGAATCGATGGCAAGAAAATAGGCTTCCAGATCTGGACAGAAGAAAATTATGTAGATGGCCACTGAATTTCAGTAAAAGGGGTGTCAGGATTCTGGCAGTTGCCTGTTTTAGAGTGCCAAGGGTTTTTGGGCACCTCAGATGTAATAACCTTAATGAATAGAATGGTGCCTCCCAAAGAGAGTTTGTCTTTGGTCGCCTGCTGTTGAGGTATAACTTCTGGTGGTGCAATGGTTAGAATGCAGTATTGCAGGCTAACTGCCAGGAGTTCGATCCTGACTGGCTGAGGTTGACTCGCCTTCCATCTTTCTCAGGTTGGTAAAATGAGGAACCAGATTGTTTGGGGCAATATGCTGACTCTGTAAACTGCCTAGAGATGCTGTAAACCACTATGGGGCAGTATGTAAGTCTAAGTGCTATTGCTATCCATAAAATAATTTGTCTCATTGTAAAATTTTCCACAGCTTCAGGGTAACTCATCATTTGTCCTTAAAATATTTGGATCTGCTGCAGCTCTGCAGCATTCAGCAGAGGTTGCACATTCTAAATTTATAACCCAAGTACATATTTATTTTCAAATGAGATTGAGTTATATCAGCTTAATTGGCATTTAAAAGTAAACCAGTATTGAAATTAGTTAATTTTAACAATGTATTTTTCTGGAGATAGCATTTTTGTAGTTTGGATATTGAAGAGAATAAAGCAGTAACTAGTTTGCAGCTGCTAAGAGACTATTACTTTTGGATTAAATTCTGAAGATCAATCAACACTGATTACTTATATCTAAGGATTTTTATTTTATGAAATGGGCAGAAAAAATAATGCTTTTCTCTTTTTTTACCTTTTAAATTAACATCTTTTTTCTCAAAATGTGTAACTACAACAGTATTTTTTGGCACTTCATCGATAAAGAACATTTAGTTAAAACACATTAAGTAATAACTTTATATGATTTTAATTTGAGAAAAACTAAAATTAGATTATATATCTTTTGGGATGTCATCTGAGTATATGATTCAGCTGTGAATATTGATTTGAATAATTATTTGAGAAGAATCATTTTGAATCTTGTGTGTCTAATTAGCATAATTCATTAGCAATGTTTAGTTTTCAATTATAATTATCTTCTTTTTATGTAGGAAGACTTGATCTTTGATAAGAGTTATAAGTTCACCAAAAATTGAATAAATATTGTAATCTTAGCCTTTCTCTATGTAATATAGAGAGAAGATTATAATTATGGAAAATTGATCTATTAATACAGAAGTCTGCCTTAATTTCTGTAAATTTCTTCCAGTAACTATATTATTATTATTATTATTTATTTAGACTTATATGTGCATCTCTATTCAAATTAATCTAAAATATCTATCACTTCACTATCTAAACATAAATAATATACTAGCATGAATAATTAAATGATATTATGTATATATTCAGTATTAGGAAACTGAGTAATAATGTTTCTTCCTGTTTTACTTCAAAGGCCATTTTGATTTCTTTTGAATGATATGCTTTTGAAGAAGAAGCCTCATGCAGTAGCATCTAAATAAGGGCAGCTCCATGTAGTGTAATAATATAAATGGGAGGTCAGTAAGGCGTTAGTAATTCTCCAGCGAGCTGCTCCAAGCATCCAGACAGTGGGAGGTGCTTAGTCTCTCCATTCTTGATAGGCTGGGCTTTACTGAGGGACGTTGTTACTCCACCTCCTCTCCTCCCGTCGTCCCCAGTTTAGCTCAGCCTTCTGTTGGATAGGCAGCTTTTCCTTTGGTAGCAGGAATAATCTCATGGTATTTTCTCTTTCTCTTCTCAATTGGATTCTTTCTCAAATTTCCTCACAGCTTCAATTTGGCTTCTAAATTGTTCGCTGTTGTATCAGACCCGACTGCATTTTTTTTTCTGCAGTGGGAAGCGCCTGGCACTAGCTGCTTTTGGCGGTTTTGGGGGGGAGGCTTCAGTTTGATTCTCCCTTTCTCCCAGCCTTAGTTCGTTTTCCCCTACTTGCCTTTTTCTTTACTGTCATGCGCCCCTCTCTTATTGAGGGATGCCTCAGATTCTCAGAATCCTCCCCACTGAGCAGCTGGGGGTAGGAGCAGGAGTCCCATTCCCTTTTCTGCCGCTCTCACTTGCAGCCCAGTCTTGGGCAGTGCTGTGCTGGTGCCGAGGCGTTTGGCCATTTTTGCTCCTTGGGGAAGTGGCGGCTTGCAAGTCGCCCTTCCGTCGCTCAGTGCCTGCAGGCTTCGTGAGGGCCCTGCCTGGATTTGTTCCAGTTCCTGTGAGAGGATTAATTCCTTCTGTTCTTCTGCCCCCCAGACTCTCTTTTGTATAAGGGACACAGGGGTTAGTCTTGCCCTCTCTGCAAAACATTGTTTTGTCTGAGTGAGCTCTGTATTGTTGGCACTCTCACAGGTGTGTTTTTCTGCCAAAATATTGTGGTAATTATTACCTTGTTATATATTAGCACAGCAATATATATCAACTAATCCCCAGGCCTGGGCCTGCAGGGAGCTGTTGACAAGGGCCAAATCTATTCTTCTGCCCTATAACTGAGTTCTCAATTTGGCTTGCATTGATTTCCTTTTTGAGGCTCTCTCTCTCTCTCACCCTGATCCACACTAATTATTTCTATCTATAGTGTGGGTGTCTCACCATTCTGAATAATAGCAATAATTGTAATACATATTGCTTCATTCAGGAACTTCTATACAATTTCAAAAAGTATCTTTTTGGGGTGCCTGGCCCAGCTGCTGGAGCAGGACCCTGGGCGTGCCAACCGTCCAGGCTGCCAATCTTATTTTATTATATCAGTTTTTCTGAGTCAGGAAATGGCAAGTAGGGGTGGCGACAAAACACGTGGCCCAGACAAATCTGATAGACCTAAAAGGCCTATCTAAGGCAGCTCAAAGATGCATCCAGGCATGCCAGAAGCTGGAAAAACAGATCAAAAAATACCAAGGCTTCCAGGAATCAGTTCACTTCCCGGACCCTACCCTGCCTCCCCAACCTCTTCCATCCCCTAGACCTTTACACCCTCCCGTTTCCAGACCCAGCCCTTGGTCATATCAAGCACATGTCCCTCAGGAGGCGGGCTAACCTTCACCTCTCGGTGGCTGGATTGTGCCAGGAGAAATTCCTCCCAGAGGAGGTTCCTGAAACCATGAAGGCGTGGATGGAAATGGCATTTCAGGGAATGGCAGGGGGTTCAGCAGTCTCTTGCAGCCAGACAAACACTCAGATCTGAAGGGGACTCACACTCAGTGAGGTCTTGGTCAGAGCAACCTGGTCGTTTCCAGGTATCTCAATTTAGAGTTTCATCCTCATTTCAATCAGGATCAGGAAGAGGGGAAGAAGTGGACCCCCTAAGATGACTCGGTCTCTATTCAGCAGAGTGAGGACCCCTTGGGCTCCTGGCCACAGAAAGAGGGATGTCTGATGACAGGGCGTAAAACTGGACCATCCAACTTTCACTGGCCTCTTCCAACCACAGTTGTTCAAGTCCCTTCTTTCCAAGGCAAAAACCACAGCCCATTCGAAGCCCCCTCAGTTCCAATCCTCAGATTCTGAGGATGAGGAGGATCTGTCTTCTCAGCCAGTTAGCGAGGAGGATGTTATTCGGTCCCAAAATGTTTTGGACCTCCTCCACAAACAGTGGTTGTCAGCAACATCGTTCCGGCCCCTTCAAATTTTGATAAAAATTTTTCAATCTGGATCCTGAATTAGCTAACAATTTGGGCACCCCCGAGGTCGATGATCCGGTGATAGCCCTGGCCTCCTCTTCCATTGTTCCCACTGGTAGGAGGATGCCTAAAGACAGATGATAAGAAGGCGAGATTGCCCTACGTAAAAGCCCACCAAGCAGATGCCTGGGCCATCAAGGCAGCCCGCGCATCTTTTTCACCAGGGCATCTCTCAGGTGGCTCCGCCAAGTTCCAACATTAGGGCTCACCAGGACATAGCAAAACTAATTGCAGCTACGAATTCTCCGCGATGCTACTTTTCATTCCGTAAAATTTTCAGCCAGGGCCATTGCCTCACAGGTTACTGCCCGTAGA
The DNA here is from genome assembly GCA_009733165.1 of Naja naja. Classification (NCBI taxonomy): domain Eukaryota; kingdom Metazoa; phylum Chordata; class Lepidosauria; order Squamata; family Elapidae; genus Naja; species Naja naja. The sequence goes on from SOZL01001459.1 coordinate 6,902, forward strand.
CTATTGTGGCTGAAGCATTGGCAGGCAGATAGTAAGAATAAATGGAAACTCGTTTCCTCCCCGGTGTCGGCTAATAAATTATTTGGACCTGCCCTAGATCCTCTATTGGTAGAGACTAGGAACAAACGAAAAATCCTCCCTTCCCTTCTTCATCGTTCTGACAACAGGTTCTCTCAGCCCTTTCACAGGGGCCCCTCCCGTCCCTACTTCCAGACCTCTTTCTCCTCCAGGAACCTCAGGGTTACAGGGGCATCCAACAGTCAGACAGGTCGGATTTTTCAGACAGGAGTCGAAGGGGGGGTCAGGGCAAGAGAGGGTTCAGGGGACCGCCGAGTCGAGGATCTCGTAGATCCCGCTGATCAAAGGGATCTGGCCCCTATAGGTGGACGCCTTTGCTTCTTTGCTGACCGCTGGGAGTTGTCCACCTCTGATGCCTGGGTGCACGACACCATTCATTTTGGACTATCGTTAGAATTCCTTTCTGCCCCCCCCCAAGTTTCTTTATGCAATGCCCGATTTCTAGGGTCCCTGCTAAGAGGGCCTGATGGAGTCAAATTAACCACTTGCTACATATCAGGGCCATTCAACCGGTTCCCAAGGACCAACAGGAACAGGGTTTCTATTCTTTACTATTTACTGTGCCTAAAGCCTTGGGGGGCTGGAGAGCGATCTTGGACCTCAAACGGCTTAACTGCTCGTTGGTCTATCATAAATTTAAGATGAGCACCCTCCAGTCTATCCTCCTTAGTGTCAGACGAGGGGATTACTTCTATCGATTTGACAGAGGCATATCTGCACATACCAATTCGGCCTGCCCACTCGAAATTTCTTAGATTTTGTTATAATAATCACCATTATGAGTATGTTGCCCTTCCCTTCGGTCTTTCCTTGGCCCTGAGGACGTTTACGAAGGTTCTGGCGGCCCTGGCGGCTCACCTTAGGGGATTCTGGTCAGACTCCAGTGCTATCTGGACGATATCCTAATTCTATCCCATTCAGCTAGACAGGCTCACATGGACACCAGAGTTACGTTGCAGGTTTTACAGCAACATGGGTTTTCCATTAATTGGAAGAAGAGCCATCTCTCACCGTCAACCCTGTTGACCCATCTGGGGGCAATAATTGATACTCTTGAGGAAAAAGTCTTCCTCTCCCCAGATGTTTAGAGAGCATAAGGAACTTGGCCCAGCGTATTAGATACCGAGGCAGGCCCTTTAGCTGACCTGTCAACATTGTTAGGTAAATTGATTTCTTCCATTTCCATTGTTCCCTGGGCTCGATTCCACACTGGGATGCTCCAGTGGTTTCTCCTGCCGTATCAAAGGTCAGGTTGCAGCAACTCCGCAGCAAGGGTCCGGGTGCCTACAAAGGTGAGGCTCTCCCTACTTTGGTGGACAAATCCGTCCATCAACAAAGGATCTCCTCTGCAGGAGCCAGAAAGGCTCATAATTACCACAGACGCCAGTCTGTTCGGATGGGGCGCACATCTGCAGTCTCTGTCATGTCAAGGTTGCTGGTCAGTGGACAAACAGCAGAACAGTATAAACTGGCTAGAGCTCAGAGCGATCCATCTCGCCCTCCGCAATTTCCTTCCTCATATCCATCGGAATCACGTTCTCATTCTCACAGACAATATCATGGTGAAAGCACACGTGAACAGGCAAGGGGGTACCCACTCTGTCCTCCTGATGAAGGAGGCAGAGAGGCTGTGTCTTTGGGCAGAACGTCATCTAGGTTCCATAAAAGCGGAGCATATCTCGGTGTGGACAACACTCAAGCACTCAAGCGTGGATCCTAGCTTTCAGCAGAACCTGTTTGCCTCTCCCTGAATGCTCATCTTCGAGGTTTGTGTCCAGATACCCGGCCCCAGGCGTCAGATGCTCATGCTCTTTGTCCTTGGCCTCCCGGTCTGCTATATGCATTCCCCCCCATTCCTCTGATACCCAGGGTAATTCCAAAGCTCTTGGCGGAGAAGGCCTCCCTGATCTTAGTCGCTCCTTTTTGGCCCAGAAGGCCGTGGTTTGTGGACCTTTGCAGCCTCTCTATGGAGGCACCTTGGAGGATCCCAGATCTCAAGGTTTGTCTCGCCCAAGGTCCAATCCTGCACCCGGACCCCCAGTGGCTTCAACTAGCCATTTGGAGGCTGAACAGCAACGTTTAAAGGCGGAGAATCTCTCCTCAAAGGTCATCACCACCATCCAGGCGCCTCGAAACTGTCCACTACCAGGATATACGAGGACTCGTGGAAGTCCTTCTCTACTTGATGCCTCTCTCATGAGGCGGACCCGTTTCTTCCATCAGTTGCTCAGGTGTTGGATTTTCTTCAAGCAGGCTTAGACAAGGGTCTCTCGCTGAACACTCTGAAGCGACAGGTGGCGGCCATTGCATCTGTAGTGCATTGGCCTGGTCTTTCCTCCATTTCGCACCACCCTCGGATCAGGGCCTTCCTTCAGGGCGCGACCAATTTGTGCCCGCCTGTCATTCATCGTTTTCCAACCCTTACCTTGGTTCTCACATCTCTCACAAAGGACCCCTTTGAGCCTCTGTCGTCAATCAGTCTCCAATTCCTGACCTACAAGGTAGTTTTTCTGTTTGCGGTTACATCGGCAAGGCATCTCTGAGGTGGCAGCCTTGGTGTCGTGTAGTGATCTCTGCGATTTCCATGCTGACAGGGTGGTGCTGCGTCCTGATCCAACTTTCATGCCGAAGGTGAATTCGGCCTTCCACAGGGCACAGGAGCTGATTCTCCCGGACTTCTGTCTGTGACCTTCGCATGGCCTGGAACACCAGTGGCATCGGCTGGATGTCCGCAGGGCCTTGCACATCTATCTTAAGAGAACGGTTCCGTTTTGGAAGTCTGAGGCTCTATTTGTTTCATTCAGTTCGACCTCCCAAGGGCGGTAAGTGTCTTCCTCTACCATTGGTCGCTGGTTACGGGCCACCATTGCAAAAGCCTACCTGTCACAGTCCCTGCCGGTTCCTCCCGGTATCACTGCTCACATTACTCGGAGTGCGGCTACGTCTGCTGCCTGGGCCACCCAGGCTCCTATCTCCGAGATCTGCAAGGCTGCTACCTGGGCCTCGCCATCGCCCTTTGTCAGGCATTACTAGGTTGACGTCTTTGCTTCTGCTGACGCTTCCTTTGGCAGGCAAGTGTTGCAAAAGGTCCACTCCGCTCAGGGTGTGTCTTTGGCCCAGACAGAGTCCCTCCCGTAGGACAGGCCCAGCTTTGGTATGTCCCACTGTCTGTATGCTCGGAGCAGCTCGCTGGAGAATGGGCGTTGGTACTTACCTGATACGCCCTTTCTCGGTGAGCTGCGAAGAGCATCCAGCCCCTCCCTTCTTTTCCGTCTAGGGCAGGTTCTTCCTGTTCCGACCTCTTGTCCACCGGTTCCCCTTGAGCTAGCTTGGGGTCTCCCTATTGGCACCATTGGCCGGCTCTTCGTCTTCACTAAACTGGGGGCGTCGAGGAGGAGGTGGAGTAACAACGTCCTTCAGTAAAGCCCAGCCTATCAAGAACGGAGAGACTAAGCACCTCCCACTGTCTGGTTGCTCTTTGCAGCTCACCGTGAAAGGGCGTATCAGGTAAGTACCAACGCCCATTTTTAGAGCCTTTGTCAGTTGGTGCAATTGGTGCACAAAATGTAACAATACAAAAGTCTTTGCCACACCTGCTGCTTGGTGATCATTTATTGAGCCCAGTAAGACCCTCAGATTACGATATGAAGCCCCTCTGAATGGAGGAGTACAATTCCCATATCATATGTATCAATCAGCATTTTACTTTTTCCTAATAAAACTTTCTACTCTAATCCAGTCAAGTAAATAGAACACATTTTTTCTTAAGAAAAACGAGTAATAATGGTAAAGGTCAATTTTCAGATTTTAAAATAAAATTGTTAGTATTAATGAATTTGTATGCTATCTTGAGATGTCAGAAGCAAGTCTTGTGATTTGATTTTGATTTCAAGTGGGAGTTGTGATATATACAATGGAAAGCTAGGTTATAATTATTCCTGTATGATTGTTAACGGGTAATATCTTGTTACTATTTCATTTCTATTGCTTTAGCTTATTTGAATAAATTTAGCTGTCTTATGTATAGACTGTAATAAATGTTAGGCATCTAGTGTATTATATCTCCTGAATGTGACTGTGAAATAACAGGATGGGCTCACTTAAATGTTTCTGCATTAGCCTTTGATTTGTTCTCCTATGGGGGGAAAAGGTTAGCTTCCTAAAATATAATCAATTGGTGCTTCCTGAAACTACTTAGAGGTTTGATCTTTAAGTGGTTTCGGTACTGCAATTTTGGTCTGCATCCCCTAATAAAATGCAGGTTTTTTTCAGCTGATGTTTAGTAAGGCTTTTGACATTTTTCTGTGAATACTTGTAAACTGCCTGTAAACTGCTTTTGAGATTCCCCTGTGATTTTAATTATAGAATATGCAGTTCAGCTTAAGGAGAGGCTATGACTCAGTAAAAACAACATACTATGTAGATTTGTTCCTTAGTATTTCTAGCCAAAGGACATTAAGTAGAAAATTGGGATAGCATTTTGCAAAAGGTGCCAGGTTTCTCATGTGTTTAGCAATGTCTCGCTGTTCTTGTATTCCAGGGAGAATTGGATTAAAATATGTATTTTGTATTTGATATCATTTACCAGAATATCATATAGGAGAATGAAATACACTAATATTGTACAAGTAGATACATATATTTGATAGCATCTTTAAACTAATTCTTTCTCTTTCTTTCTTTCTTTGGTTGTTGTTATTGTTCCAGTTAAATTATTTGAAGTAATTGAGACTGAAAAAACACTCTACTTAATCATGGAATATGCAAGTGGAGGTAAGCAAAACACTTACCTATCTTCTATTTATATAACGTTTTATTTTGAACAAGATATTTAAGAATCACCACTTTCCTTTCATTGTAAATATAAGAATATTTAATTACTTTTAGTGATTACTTTTCCCTTGTTATTACACAAGGACTCTAAAGTTATCTAGAATAGAATTCAGAACTTTAGAAGTTTGTGCTTTCAAAAAACACTAGTATTTCTTAATTTATTTGCTCTATTTAAATAATTGTATTTTGGTATATTAATAAACTTCCTTTCCATCCAGTTGGGAAAATAAAAATGTAATTCTTGAAATGTGTATTTTTCCCTCTATTCTTTTTATATCCTTGGTGCTTTATATATTTCCCAAATAACATGTTAATTTGCAGATAAACAGTTTTACACGGTTTGTCCTTTGCACACTGAACAGTATATAACTTGCGACTTTCTTTTTATCTGTACATGATAAAACATTTTATATGCACACTGTTATGATTAGCTATCAAAATAATGTTTGGGGTTAAGCCTAAGAATTGTCCGCAAACAAGATAATTTTATCTTCATTACTTCCTCTTTACTTTGCATTTTGGAAAACAAAATGAAATCTCAGTCTGTAAGAGTTGTAAAAGAGATCTGAATGTTCGTGGACAGAATTATTTGTTTATATTTAGCAATAAATACTCATATTGTAAGAAATGGTTGGACAGATTTTTTTTATTTACATAGAATAGCTTCCTTCTATTCAGTGATAAAGAACACTGGGATGGAACACAGATTAGATTAACTAGTGATTAAAGATTAACTGTGGGAACAGTTTATATTCATATTTAATAGATTATATAAGATTTTAAAATGTTTTTCAAAGCATCAGAACTTACATTTTTCTCACCTCAGGAATCAGTGCTTACAGTTGTTTCTTATTATTTTAGAAATAGCTCCCCCAAATCCTCAGTTACTTCTTAAATAATTTTGTGTTTGTACATTTCATATTTAGTTTTATTTACTTTAATTATTCTAAAAGTTATAAATGAGTTATATTTGGTCAGGATGCCCTTCATATTGGGCTTCAAATCACATTTAATCCCTTGTGGTTTTCAAATCACATTTAATCCTTTGTGGTTGATTAGGAGATTGATTAGGTTAGTTGTTACTTCAATATTTTCCCTATCTTGGCTTATTCACACTTTTGATTTTAATTTAATTCTTATTAATATTCTGGACAGTCCCAATATTTGATGTTATATTGTCTTCTGAAAATGAGGTGCTTGATTGTTCTGATATTTTCATGCAGTTTGTCTTGCAGATAGGAAAAACATTTCAGTGATAGCTACAAGCTGAAAATTATACCATGTCTTCCTTTTTCAAACAAAAACATACATACATACAAATTATTTCCTCTGTATAAAATCTTACTACCATCTAAATAATGCAAAAGTAAACCTTTTCTAGACCATTGGTTGGCTAAGTCCCAGCAGTCAACTTGGAACTGTGATTATCTACCAATTCCATTGATTTTCTGTTGTTTCTGGGTTCGGGTATAAAGTACAGTTAATGTTTTTTAAAGCACTTAATGGTCTTGGGCTAGTTTATCCAAGATCAATTTCACTCCATTAACCTGCACAGCATTGAAAATAATTTCAGAAGCTTACTAGAGATAAGATGGACAGGTACATGAAGGCACCTATTTTATGTATGATGTCAACACTGAGGAATATTTTTTATGCCTGGAAAATCTATAGCTTTTCCCATTACTACTGATTATTATTGTTTTGTGGTTGTTATTGTTGTTTAAAACCTTTGACCACTCAAAGCAGCTAATGGATTCGTCATTCTCCAAGCCCTCCCCTTTCTATCTAGCCTTTGACTTCAGGAGTTTCCTCTCCAGCCAATCTTCCTATCTGGATAGATGGTAACTCAGAATTCTGTTTACCTGCATTCAGTATTTAACACATTCATTTAAATGGGGTGGGGATGTTCTACTACATGTACAATTTTAAAATTGGGGTTGGGGAGGAGAGTCTGGGACCCAGTGCAGTATAAAAGCAGGTCTATGGAACAGGATTGGGAGGGAAATGGACAGGAGGCTACTACAGATCCCTGCTGTCAATCATAAGGGAAAATACACCCAAATTTTGTTCATGTGACTGCAGGGGCGCTGCAGTGGCTATAATTTTGAAACAGGGTGATGGGTAGCTTTCAGGAGTCCATTATAACTTTGAACTTAACAACCAGTCATAATTTGTGAACTACCTACAAACAGAAACCTAGACACTTCTGGAGGAGAGTTTGGTTGGCTTAAATCAAATCAGTCCATCCTCTAGTATTTATTCACAAGCATCCAAATTGGAACTAATATGGATTTTTTTCTGTGGGACCTAAATAATTTGGTAGTTAAACCACCATTTTCTAGACCCTGAAAAAATGGGGTTGTGAAGAGCTTTCCCATATTTTCCAAGATGAGGGAGTGTTGTTTTGGCATAGGTTTTTCTTCCAAACTCCCAAGTGTGAGAAACAATTATAAGGGTCTTTCTTAATGCAACACTCTGAAGTACAGAAGCATGGTAACCATAGTCTCTGCTTCCCTAACCACAGAAGTAATTTCTTATATACATTATGGGGACTTTTAAAGGAATGCAATATATGTTATCCTGAAATTCTTTCCAATTCTCTAAAATATGTGGGCTATATTTGTTATAGGATGAGAAAGCAGCTCACATAATTTCCCCAAAGCCATCTGTGGATCATTGTGTGCAAAAGTTCAGTAGAGCTGGAGGCTCTAAATATGGGGCTACAGATGATGGAAAATTGCTAATAACTGGGGAGAGGAATCTGTCTCTGGTAGTATAAGAAAATTCAATTTGATTCAGCCAATTTCCCCTTCTTATTATATTCATGTATTTACTTTTCATTCTAACGCAAGATACAAGTCATTATAAACATCTTCAGTTTCCCACCATTAATGATCTGACTTTCTGTGATA
>SOZL01000144.1:0-10453 GCA_009733165.1 Naja naja
TGCCCAAAAATGAAAGATTCTGGTTTCTTATGTCAGTTTAAATATTAAATTCAGCAAACCTTTTGGAGAGTGAATTTTTTATAATCATTTTTTATTAAACATTAAAATACGAACTGCAAAAAAGAGAGAAAAAATACAAAAACAAAACAAAATGAGACAAAACTACACAAAAAAGTATATCAAAACAAAAGAAGACATTACATCAATTGTTCCCCCTACTTAAATACTGCTAAATATATTTCAAAGATAGCAACTCCTCCTCCCTTGTATAGCAGACACACAATTTATAAATTTGCACAATACTGTTTGCCCAACCCACTTAGCCTGATCCACTATATGGAAACATACTTAACAGGTAAAAATGTGAAGCAATCCTAATACTTTTACAAAAGACATTTTGAAATTATTTGAAACATGGCAATAAACTTGCCTTTATGCCCTAGAGCAGGGATATGAAACTTGCCATGTCACGTTGTCACGTGACATATCATGACCTTCCTGCCTTTGCTAAAATAAGGGTGGATGGGGCCAGCGTGTGGCACATCTGGTCTGCGGGCCATAAGTTTGACATCCCTGAACTTTATATAATTTTAAAATTGTTATAAAAATGAAACTTTTAAAAATTCATGTTTGGCTTGAGTTTCATGGAGGTATCTGGCTGATGTTCCCCGATACTTGAATGCTGGGTGCATTCCAGTGTCATAGCATAGGACTTTTTTTGTTCTAGAAACTGAAATAACTGAGAGCACTGTAATGCTGCCTTCTTAAATATGCACAGATTTTTGTCTCTGTTTTTATTTTTAATAGCTATCAATCTCTGGCTTGTCATGTATTCATATTCAGTATTCTGTTCTACAGTCCTTAGCTTGAAGTAATGCTGTGAGAACATTTTTGTCTTCTCAGTGGAATTGCTAGCTTCTCTCCCTGCCAATTCTTTAGCCTTTAGTACAAAAAATATCTATCATTTCTCCATATTTATTCTTCTCTGCTTAAGATAGATTCCCATGGGTAGAGAATTGTATTGCTACTGAACATCTCTAATTGATTTGGATTTTACTTTTTGGATGTTTTGCACTTCAAAACTCTCCAGTTCAATCAGCCATACCAGATAGAACAAGACTGGTGAAACCTATGACTCTAAGCCATTTTTTGTAGATTGTCATCCTAGCATTCTTGACCATAGCCTCTAAGTTCATGCCTTTGTTGCTTTGAAATACCTAACAGAATTGTGTTTTTTGGTAATTTTTTTGTGGGGTTTGAATATAAGAGCCTGATATTTTCTAATAAAATTCCCAATCATATTTTATATTATTACCTAAAAATTGTGCAATTGTAGTTCTGAAATTTTGTTGCTGAATATTGATGATATGACCAAGTAATGGTGTAACCAATGGATCCAGTTTCTTGGTCTTGTTCAGTGTTTTTCAAGCTTGGCATTTTTAAGGTGTGTGAACTTCAACTCCCAGAATTCCCCAGGACAAGCATGTTGACAGCCTCACATGTTAAAGTTGCCAAGTTTGAAAGCACTACTCTAATAATTTCAGAACAACAGTGAAATGACTCATTGGTTGTGTAAAAGATGGATGTTGTATGTTACTAATTTCTATATGTGAGTGATCGATTGCTGCTCATATTATTTTGAAGGAACTCTAGCTGTTAAGACAACACATTTGTAAGAGTTTGTTCATAAAGAATAATTATATGTAGGCCTGCATATGTTGCTTGTATTTCTTATCACAGCAATGCAGCAGGTTAGTAGTTGCTTTCCAGATTGAATGATTTTTTTCCAGAGGTGGGATTCAACCGGTGTTATTACCGGTTTGGTGACTATGTTTTGCGCACACATGTGTGCTTCGCATGAACTGGTTCAGTGTCTGCTACTCTTCAGAGCTACCAGTTCTATAGAGCCGGGCAGAACCGGTAGCATCCCACCCCTGATTTTTTCCAACATTACTGTTTGGAGGAAAAGTCCCCTATGACCATTTCCTTGGTTTTTCAATGGCCTGTTTATTAGTTTTGCTTTCCAACTATGGCATTTATTTTAGTAAATTGGTTTTCATCTGTATTTCTCAAATTTGCCAGTCTTAAGAGATGAATTTCATGCATCCTGCTGGACACAGGATAAAATTGCCATGTTTGAAAAACATTGCCTTATATCTTTATTGACTCTATAATTAAACAAGAAATTAAATGTATTTTTGTAGCCAGATCTTTAAATTTTAATAATTTTAGTACCCGAGTTTCTCCAAAAATAAGACCATGTCTTATTTTCTTTTGGGCCTCAAAATAAGTGCTAGGGCTTATTTGGGGGAGGGTGAGTTATTTTTTCCATATCCAGAAGGCCCACTTCTTCTGCTTGCTTGTGACCAGTGCCACAGCCATGAAGCAAATATGAAATGGAAAACAGATGCTGAAAATGCATCATTATTTCATAATGTGCAATAGTGCTCTTTGAGTACTATTTTTCTAACAAATGTGTTATGTATGTAGGTTTGAATGTTATTGGTTTATTTGAACTGTTCTTATAAAATGTCAAATGGTATTGGTTTAAATAGTGCGGGAAGAAAACCTGCACTCCCATTGGCTGGCAGCTACGGCTGCAGGCTATAAGAAGCAGCCGTAGCCAAGCCAGGACGGGTCCATTCGAGCTGTAGTCACTAATAAAGTCTTTGTTGGAACTCCTCGCGTCTGACTCTTCATGCAAACTTAACAAAATGTTTCCTCTATATCATATATTTGTTCATATGACTTTAACCATCTCAAAAATAATAGAATTTAAGCAGTTGTTTCAAAAGTCTTAATATGGGATTATATAATATGTTACGCTCATACTATATATGTTTGTGATTAATCCTTGTACACTGCCGAGAGTCACTTATGTAACAGGATAGTTAATATAAATCATATAAATAAATAAATATAATTCAGACAGCAGAAACAGAACAATAGGAAAAATCTATTTTGTAATAACATGATTTCAAATCATTTTGCACTTTTTTGTATTTCAAGACTTTATGTTTGTTTGCAGGGTACCTTTGCTGCTGTTACTATGTACTTTTTAGGATAACTAAAAAAAATACAGCAGAACATGATTTAGAAATGTAATAATAAATACAAAAGTCCATTGGTATAAAATTTAATCCCCCTTCACTTTTTTTCCACTAAAGGGTATTGGTGGCCCACCAGGTGATCCTGGCTCCAAAGGCATTCAAGGAAACAAGGTAAGAAACATATGATACATCATTTTACAAGTACATATTAGTCAATTCATCGTATCCTAGTCAGGTTCATATTTTTTTTCCTTTTCAGAAGTATTACTTATTGTTCTGTAACCAATGGGATGGTCTGATTTTATACACTTTTTTCCTGTTATAAGCATTAAGTTGCTTCATATACTACATGTAAAGCTTCAAGAAATAGAAAAAAATGGGGGGGGGGGCTTTAAAAAAAACCAGAAATTTTGAGAGTGTTCTGCATCTTATATTTTTTATATTTTTGCAGAAAGCAATAGCTAGATGGGAGACAGAACATAATTGCTCATACAAATGCACATAAATAATATCCAGGGTTTCTAGATACACCCAGATCCCAGGTAGGGGAACAAAGCTAGATCTTAAAGAGATTTCCAGACTATTTGAAGGGTGGAATCTGTACATATCTCTATGAAGATGCTGTTCCAGAGGGCATGTGCTATTACAGAAAGACATACTTCCTTGATTCCATAAGGGGACAGGGCCAAGAGCACACCCACTCTGCCTAATCATATGGGAGAGGCAGAAATAATAGGGACCAATACTTGTACTCTTGCAACACTTTCCCCAATATCTCAGTTTAAAATGTAAATGAGATGTAAAAGAGTTAGGCATGTTGCCTGTAGAGGGGAAAACATTCCTAGAGAAATAGTTTTCATAGTTCAAATGTTATGGATGGTGGTTATATCAAATTAATTTGGGGAAAGAAAATTATGGCCGTAGCTCTTTTTCTTTTTGCCAATCTTTTCTTTCTAGTACACATTTATCCTTGATACTTTACACATCCATTCAAGTTCTGAATAACAAGATGTTTATAAGTATGAAGCTACTACTCCTGTTTTGCATTTGATTGTTAAATCACTGTGCTCGTAATGAATGCAGCTACTATTGCAGCATATGTGGGTGTTCCTGACATGAAATATCTTGGCTTTATTTCTGAGGCAACCAGAACATTTGAGGACACAGAGAAATGTTTTTTTTTTAATGTAGAATACATTTATGATGATAAAGATTTTGGAATCTTGGTTTCTCTTCTGTTTTTTCCTTGCATTGACTATTTTCATCCTTGGCTAGTCATCTTTTTTATAGATCACCTCTATTATTTTAGCAAACAAATAAGTACATTTTTATAAGGATAAATGCCTTGCATTAATGAATTTAGAGAGTTTAAATATCGTGGGTTGGATTCAGCTGGAGGCACTTGCAACTGTGCTAGGTGTAGCAAAGGACTTTTTCTTAATGACAGTTTTCCCCTAAATTGTTATCTAGATGCCCATCCAAACTGGGACAGTTGTCATGAAGAGATCCACATTTTAGCTTTCTTCCTAAGAATACATTGGGGAAACTACCTCAGGAAATTGAGATCAAACCATATTTCACATTTTTATTTTGTTCTGCATTACAAGAAAATTAAGAAATCCTTGGCACATGGATTAGAGGATAAATGAAAGAATAAACGAAAAACTTACCATAAGATAGTCAGAAAACATAATATGCCATAATTTGTTTCATTGATTCATATGAATTCATGAACCAATGGTGGAAATTACCAAGCAATGAAGAAAAATAATAAAAGTGTAATGGATCTCACAAAATTTGCAAGTCTTATGAATTGTGTATTTGTATTATATTTGTAAAGGTATTGAAGGAAAGTATATATACATATAAAGAAGTTTCAACCTAAAATGATATGTTAAAAGATTCTAACAGGCAGGCACTAACTGAAGATCAAAGAAAGATGGAAAGAATACACTGAAATATTTATATACAATATTTATACTAAGACAGCAGCATCCAAAATACCTCTAGGACTACAAAAGAAAGCACTCTAGTTGTTATTACATTGGAAACTAGCAAGTAACAGAAGAATGAGTACAGTTCTAACTAAACCATTCCAGTGAATTTGGAGAGTTGCCAATAAATTGGAAGAGATCAGTTTATGTATCAATATCAAAAAAAGAAGACTTGATAGGACAAGTAGTCCTTGACTCACTTAGCTACCTTTGAAGTTATGGTTGACCTAACTGGGGGTACTCACAATCTGGATTTGAAGTTTTGTCAGTTGCCCACCTGTAGTCACATGATCAAACTATGGGCTCTTAGAAACTATGGCCACATTTACATATGCTCTTTAAGCATAAACATGCTTTTTAAGCATCCCATGGCACATTATCATTTTATGACAGGTTTGCTAAAAACCAATATTTGCTTCTGGTTTTTAGTAAAACCGTATTTATGATGAACCATTGGTTCCATTAACGACCACTGTAACAAAAGTCATAAAATTGGGTTGGTCAATTTATGATCATCCCTATTTATAACCATGAACAGACAGCATTATGGTCAAGGTCTGCCTGTATTGCACCATATCTTTAATTTCACATGCTACCCAACAACACTCAAGATCATTCTTCACAGATTAGAGCCCTATATAGAAGAAAAATGCTTGCTACTCAAGGTGGTTTTTAAAAAGCTTGAGGAACAGGATAATACTGCATACTGGATAATTAAAAAAGTAATTACCAAAAAGAATGTTGGTTATAGAAATTCCTTTGATTGTGGAAGCTCTGTTAAGCTGTGGAATATCCTTAGGAAAATGAGAATCCCAGAATATCTCATTGTCCTCATACAAAGTCTAATGCATAGGTCATGAAACCACAATCCAGACAGAACACAACAAAACAGATTAGTTCTAAATTGACAAAAGGGTAAAACAAAAAGTTGTATATTGTTTCCATATTTATTCAACCTATATGCCTTAACATATATTGAAGGAGCCTGAACTGGGAGAAGATGAGAGTGGGTTTAAAACTGTTGGGAGAAAAGTTAATTATACTGTGCTGCAAATGTGAATAATAAGTTATAGTAATATAAACCAAGGAGCACTGTAAAAAAATTGGATGATTAAAATTAAATATATAAAACCACTAAACCAATGACAGTAAGTTCAGCAAGTAGGTAAGAATAGATAATGAAAGCACTGATGTGGTGAATAACTTGTGCCTTTTAGGACTGACCAGCAAGAGAAAAAAATTCAGCAGTAGAAAATAAGTGCAATTCAATAGCAATGAAGGCCTTGAAAAATGTATTTAGGTGGCATAATGTGTCTATACTTAGAAAGATTAGAACTATTTGAACAAAGGTTTTTCATCTGGTTTCTATGGATAAAATAATTGGACTAGGAAGAAGCAGGATAGAAAGACTATTCATGCATTTATCCTCTAGTACTCGAGAAGACACCCAAGAATCTAATGAATGGCCAAGAAAACTAATAACTAGATCATCTGAGTCCACTTCTGTCCTGTAGCACAATATTATTAAGATTTGGAGAGATTGCCATCTTTGAACAGAATAATTTTATCCTGAAACATTTGATTTAGAAGAGTGGTAATGTTAAACTTAAGGTACATTGCTTGAATAGTAGGGAGACTTTATAAAATCTTTAAGAGCTATAGTGGCGCAGTGACTAGAATGCAGTATTGCAGACAAAGTCTGCCCACTTCCAGGAATCTAATTCTGACCAGCTCAAGCTTTCCATTCTTCCAAGGTTAGTAAAATGAAGACCCAGATTGTTGGAGTTAATATTGCTGACTCTGTAAACCACTTAGAGAGGGCTATAAAACACTATGTGAGTCTAAGTGCTATTGCTATTACTATTAATTACCCTGTTCAGTAGGTAGCAAGTGAGCCTTCTAGCATGGCAAATACATTTGGTTCTAATGGACAAATCAAATGATGCCTAATTGATCCTCATTCTTAGTAAAATTTTTGCAAGGCTTTAAAGAACTCCATTGATTACTTTCTAGATTTGCAAATATACTAAGCTACAAAAGCTATCATTCTTAACTAGTTGCATTTTAGTATCCTTTAAATTTCTGATAAATTAATTCCTTGCTCGGGAAGAAATTACAAAGTAAAGTGAATCATTGTTTATAGTTAATAAGTATCCATTCAACTAGAAAAGGTCACTGCCGTTTTCATGTGAGTACTATGGCTGACAGATATTTAGCAGTCTCTCCAAATTTTGTTATCTTTATAGAAAGATCATTGAACTATTCTTTTTAACTTTCCAGAAACTTATGAATGAATTCTAAGTCTAGTAGTTATTTATATGATGAGTACTCTTTCCAAGTATATAAATAATAATTCTGTTCTCAAGATAATGCCAGTGAATGGAACAAGTCAGTTGCTATGGAAGGATTTTCTCCAAGAGGATAATTAATTATTGGAGAGTCACAGAAGAAGATATAGATGATTTTTCAACTGAAGAACAAATATGGCACGCACTTGGAACTGCCTGTGATCAGATCTTCTGTTGATACATTCCAGTGCTAGATAGAAATAGCCATTTTATTATATATGTAGATTGTTAAAAAGCTAATCAGTCACAAGATAAATTGATAGTTTCTGATATTCAGAAGTTACAGTCGGGCTAATTGGTAGCTCATGGAGCAAAACATTATGACCAATTCAGATGTGTTTTTGTGTACTATCTTGCATAATTTACATACTTCAGCATTATTAACATAGTGGCAGTGTGTTCTATTTCTCCAACTTCGACATTTGCATTGTTGTTGAAGCTTTTGTATTTATATTATTGATTGCTGTTGATTTTTAATAATAATTTAATATATTTTGAAAAGACTTGTACACTTTTAAGATACTTTTTCATCTCTCATTGATTTTTTTAATAGTTTCTTGAAAGGATAACCGCTTTGTGGGGGGGATCAAATTCTGTGTTAACTGAGAGATTTCAAAAATACATTCATTCAAATGGCCTATTTTTAATATTCTATGAATTGATTGCTTAAGGAATCTACACATAGATTGTTTGCTTTACTTTATAATTCCACCGCTTAGAAATTCTGATTCTATTTGTTATGTATGTAGGTTTGAATGTTATTGGTTTAGTTTGAATTGTTCTTGTAAAATGTCAAATAGGATTGGTTTAAATAGTGCGGGAAAACCCTGCACTCTGATTGGCTGGCAACTATGGCTGCTGGCTATAAGAAGCAGCTGTAGCTCAGCCAAGTCGGGTCCATTCGAGCTGTAGTCACTTAATAAACTCTTCACTGAAGCTCTTCCGTCTGACTCTTCATGCAAACTTAACACTGGCGAGGTGGGATTCCCTGAAGAAGAGCGACACGGAAGACAAAGAAGAAGCGAGATGGCTGCGCTGAACACCCCAGCCCGTTCAATCCGGTGGCAAAGACTGGGAATGTATGCGGATGCAAATGTATTTGGAAGGAAACGACCTCGCCGAGAAGCGGAAGAGGGCAGTATTTCTCACGCACTGCGGTCTGGCAGTCTTCAAGATGGCAAAGGCATTGGCGGGAGCTGCAGACTTGAAGGTAATGGAATGGCCTGATTTAGAAAAGCTTTTAAGAGCCCATTACGCCCCACAAGTATTGTGCCTCATTAAGAGACATGAGTTTTATCGTTGGGATCAAGGGGAAAGCGAGAATGTTAATGACTTCATGGCAAGTTTAAGGGACATTGGGGGTGCTTGTGAGTTTACCAACTTAGAAGAGGCCATGTGTGATCGGTTTGTTCTAGGCCTTAAAGATAAGGTCTTACAGAGCAAATTACTAATGAAACCTAAGATCACGTTTAAGGAGGCCATAGAGGAAGCTGTCTCAGCGGAAGCAACCAAGTCCTCAGCAGCAGCCATGAAGAAAATTAACAAGGCCTCAAGCCATCCTGATGTGGAAAAGTCCAGAACAACCCATTGCGTGCAAATAGACTCTGATTCAGACTGTAGTGAGGTGGAGGAAGGAATTTATAGACTCAGAATGGAGAAGAAAAGGAAAGACCTTGGAAAAAAGAGGCAAGAATTTTATTGCAGAGGCTGGGGGCCACCCCGCACTGAATGCAAGTTTTAGACACCATCTGCCTGCGTTGTGAAAAGAGGTCACCTAGCAAGAGTCTGCAAATCATCCAGAACTCCACCTAGTAGGAAGAAATTTCCTGAGAAAGAATTCAAGCCCAACAATTTCAGTGAGAAAATGGGGCACTCAGAAGCAAATGGAAAGAATGAAACTCATCAAACAATCACCATTGGTCATTCTTCACCCTTGAGAAGCAGAAAAGTACATGTGAAGGTATTCATTGAAGGAAGGCCTTGCCAAATGGAAGTGGACTCAGGCTCCTATTTATCTATGGTGTCATGGGACACTATTCACAGGCTACTTCCCAACATTCAGAAGAAACATTTCCAGAAGCAAGCACTGACTCTTAAAGACTACCAAGGAACAAGATTCCAGTAGTTGGAACAAGAGAATTCAACGTGAAGTTTAAAGGCCACACCAAACGTTTGCCCCTGACCATCGTGGACAAGGATCGCCCAAGCTTGCTGGGACTTGAGTGGTTCAAGCCACTAGGCATTGAGGTGACTGGCATCAATCACGTGAGCAACTCTGAATGGGAGGAGTCCTTGAAGTCTGAGTTTCCAGAGGTCTTCAGCAGGATTGGGCAAGTATATGGGGACCCCTATCACTTTCAACCTAGATCCAAAGGTGCCCCCAATTCGTTTAAAGCCCAGAAGGGTTCCATTTGCTTTAAAGGAAAAATTGATGCACAATTAGACAAATTAATAGCTCAAGGGGTTTTAGAGCCCACTGACCACTCAGATGGGAGACACCCATAGTCACACCAGTCAAGACTGATGGGTCAGTAAGAATTGTGGAGACTATAAGGGGACACTGAACCATGTGCTGCAGCAGACATATCCAGTTCCAGTGGTGCATCATCTGTTACATTCACTTGGCAGGGGTACAGTCTTTGCCAAATTGGATCTGGCCCAGGCATATCAACAACTAACAGTTGATGATGCCACTGCAGAGGCCAAACCATTGTGACTCATAGAGGTGCTCAAATGTAAAGGTTACAATTTGGGTAAGCGTGGCACCAGACATCTTTCAAAGCCTTATGGAAAGTATGCTCCAAGGACTGCCAGGGTAGTGCCTTACTTTGATGATGTGTTAATCTCTGCTGAAAATGACACTCAGTTACAAGAAAGACTCAGAGAAGTCCTTACCAGATTCAGGGCGGGTTAAAAGTCAAGGAAGAAAATGCACTCTTAAAACTGACAGGGTTGAGTTCCTGGGCTACATGATTGACAAGCATGGCATCCACCCTACAGATGCCAAGGTTAAAGCAATCAAAGAAGCCCCTAGACCTAAATGCAAAACAGATTTGCAAGC
>SOZL01000144.1:11453-33174 GCA_009733165.1 Naja naja
CACTGAATGAAGTTTTTAGACACCATCCTTACCGTTGTGAAAAGAGAGTCACTAAAGAGTCTGCAAATCATCCAGAACTCCACCTAGTAGGAAGAAAATTCCTGAGAGGAAAATTCAAGCCCAACAATTTCAGTGTGAGAAAATGGGGTACAACTCAAAACAAATGGAAAAGAATGAAACTCATCAAACAATCACCATTGGTCATTCTTCACCCTTGAGAAACGCAGAAAAGTACATGTGAGGTATTCATTGAAGGAAGGCCTTGCCAAATGGAAGTGATGGACTCAGGCTATTATTTATCTGATGTCATGGGACACTATTCACAGGCTACTTCCAACATTCAGAAGAAACATTTCCTAGAAGCATGCACTTGACTCTTAAGACTACCAAGGGAACAAGATTCCAGTAGTTGGAACAAGAAATTCAGCATTGATTTAAAAGGCCACAAGCGTTTGCCCCTGACCATGCGTGGACAAGGATGGCCCAAGCTTGCTGGGACTTGAGTGGTTCAAGCCACTAGGCATTGAGGTGACTGGCATCAATCTGCGTGAGCAACTCTGAATGGGAGAAGTCCTTGAAGTCTGAGTTTCCAGAGGTCTTCAGGCGAAGGATTGGGCAGTATATGGGGACCCTATCACTTTCAACCTAGATCCCAAGGTGCCCCAATTGTTTAAAGCCCAGAAGATTTGCTTTAAAGAGGAAAAAATTGATGCACAATTAGACAAATTAGTAGCTCAGAGGGTTTTAGAGACCTGACCCTCCAGATGGGGAACACCCATAGTCTCACCAGTCAAGACTGATGGGTCAGTAAGAATTTGTGGAGACTATAAAGGGGACACTGAACCATGTGCTGCAGGAAGCGCATATCCAGTTCAGTGGTGCATCATCTGTTACATTCCCTTGGCAGGGGTACAGTCTTTGCCAAGTGGATCTGTGAGCATATCAACAACTAACAGTTGATGAGATGCCACTGCAGAACCCAAACCATTGTGACTCATAGAGGTGCTTTCAAATGTAAAGGATACAATTTGGAGTGGCGTGGCATGAACATCTTTCAAAGCCTTATGGAAAGTATGCTCCAAGGACTGCAAGGGTAGTGCCTTTACTTTGATGATGTGTTAATCTCTGCTGAAAATGACACTCAGTTACAAGAAAAGACTCAGAAGTCCTTACCAGATTCAGGAAAATGGGGTTAAAAGTCAGGAAGAAAAATGCCTCTTAAAACTGCAGGGTTGAGTTCCTGAGCTACATGATTGACAAGCATGGCATCACCCTACTGATGCCAAGGTTAAAAGCAATCAAGAAGCCCCTGACCTAAATGCAAAAACAGATTTGCAAGCTTTCCTTGGACTTATTAACTTTTATCTGCATGTTCCTACCTCAAAGGCAGCCATTGCTGACCATTGCACAGATTGCTTGATAAAAATCTGTTTGGGTCTGGGGAGGAAAGACAATCCTTTGACTAACAATCAGCTTTGGTGGCTCAGGCTGTTAAATACCTGCTCTTAAGATCAGCTGTCTACAATTACTGTAGGCTCAGATCCTGGGCTCAAGGTTGACTCAGCCTTCCATCCTCTCGGGTGGTAAATTGAGGACCCAAGATTGTTGGGGCAATTAGCTGACACCAAATGCCAAGCTTAGTAATAAGCAGCCATATACAATGGAATGAAGGTATTGCTGGCGCATTGGGTTGTGCTCCAAAAATTGTATCAAAAGCAGCCCTGAGTCTTGGGAGAAAGGCTGACATATAAATGTAATTAAAAAAAAAACAGTACAGTAAAAGACTAATCAAATCTGATGCTGTACTGATACAGTTCTCTGAGAATTTGCCTGTTGTACTGACTTGTGATGCATCCTCTCTTTTGGAGTGGGGGGGGGGGTTGAGCCACAGGCTTCCCAGTGGGGAGAAGCCCCTTGCATTTTACTCTCAGCACTTTGACCAGGCAGAGAGGAATTACAATAATTGGACAAGGAGGCATTGGCAGTTGTTGCAGCTGTTAAGAAATTTCATGAATATCTGTATGGGAGAACATTTACCATTGTTACAGATCACAAACCTTTGTTAGGCATTGTGGCAGAGACAAGCCTACACCTATTATCCTGTCACCAGAATGCTGAGGTGGACTGAATTTCTTGCTGCTTATTCATACAAACTTATCCACAAGCCTGGCAAGGACATTGGACATGCTGATGCACTGAGTCGTTGCCCACTTCTTACCACAAGGAGGACTTTGAACCAAACACACACCTTTTTCCTGAAACTGTTGCCAAGCTTCCAGTTCATGCTGCTGAAATTGCCAGAGGACTGCCAAGAGACACTGTGTTGGCTTCTGTTATAGGCTGGATTAAGAAAGGTTGGCCTCTTCAAGATCTACCTCACCTTGCCCAACCTTTTAAGTCCAGGCAAACTGAATTATCTGTATTAAGAGGATGTATTTTGTGGGGTAACAGGGTGGTTATTCCTGCAAAACTACAAAGAGGTTTTGGAAATGTTACATGAGGGTCATCCTGGTATTGTAAGGATGAAGGTTGGCCAGGAGTTATGTATGGTGGCCAGGTATTGACAAAATGGTTGAAAACTGGGTTGCATCTTGTCCCAACTGTCAGGTAGTCAGGCCTGCCCCACCTCTGCCCCCACACAGGAATGGGAATGTCCTAGGGGCCCATGGTCCAGGATTCACATTGATTTTGCTGGCCCTACCAGAGGGCACACCTTTCTTATTATAGTAGATGCATATTCCAAATGGCTAGAGGTAATTCCCATGGCATCCACCACAACTGATGCTGTCATCAAGCAGCTCAAAAAACTTTTGTAACCCACGGGTTACCTGATGTTCTTGTCTCTGACAATGGCCCTCAATTTACATCCAACCTCTTTGAATCTATTTAGCACAACAGGGTATCAGACATGCCCTCACTGCCCCTGGGCACCCTTGCTAACGGCCGGGCTGAGCAGCATGGTGCGTTTTACCAGGAGAAGCTTCAGCAACTGGGTCCTGGGGACATCACTGAGAAAGTTGAAAAACTTCTTAGTGTTCAGCACATCCTCTAACCCATCTAACCTTATCCCCAGCAGAGTTGTTGATGGGTAGGAAGCTCGTCTTCCTTGACCTTCATCCCACTTATGCACCAGCACCACTAGATTCCACTTCCAAGTTCAGCACATTCAGTGTGGGTGATTCTGTTTATGCTAAGAACCTTATGGGTGAACCTTTGTGGATTCCTGCTGAGATAACTCAGATCACAGGCCCTCGTTCTTACAGGGTGCAAACAGAGGATGGACTCCTCTGGAGCAGGCACATTGATCAACAGATCCAGGTTCTCTCAGGAACATGCACTTGTTCCTCTCTAGTTCCCTCACCTGATGTCAATTCTAGGGGAAGGGGAGGAACAGGAGGAAAATCAGCAAGCAAGAATCAACCCCATGTGTAACAGCCATTGATGACAGGAACCACTCCAAAACCTGTCACAATGCCAAAATCCATCCTTAAGTGGAAGATTGTACATCACTACCTGACTTGGGTGCTGACATTGGGCTGGAGATGGGTTGGGAGGAGACCAGATTCTAACAATCAAACAGGGTCTTCTTTCACAGGAAGTCCCAGTGGGGAAATGTCAGCAGACACATTTCCTCTCTCACTGGGTGAGAATGTTAAAACTTCTGAACCACGAAGGTCTCAGCATTACTGCAAGAGCCCCACCTATTTAAAGAATACATTAGATAGGTTGGGGTTTGGTATGGAACTGAACCTAGTGGGAGAGGGTGTTATATATATGTAGTTTGAATGTTATTGGTTTAGTTTGAATTGTTCTTGTAAAATGTCAAATAGGATTGGTTTAAAATAGTGTGGGAAACCCTGCACTCTGATTGGCTGGCAACTCGGCTGCTGGCTATAAGAAGCAGCCGTAGCCCAGCCAAGTCGGGTCCATTCGAGCTGTAGTCACTTAATAAACTCTTCACTGAAGCTCTTCGCGTCTGACTCTTCATGCAAACTTAACACTATTATTTAGATTAATCAAATGCCAGTTTCAAATTTTAAAAAGGCTATGTTGCTAAAGTGTTTCTCTCTCCCTGTTATCTAAGCATTGCTATATTACCAAAAAGTGTGCAGGATGGCCCTTAGACCTTTTTTTGTAATTAAAATTAAGAAAGATACTAGTCACTGTTTATGGGGATGGGGATGGGGATCAATAGACTTGCATATAAACATTTGTACATAGTCAAATGTTTTGAACTCAAAACTACATTTTGAGTTGCATATTTCAAGTTTCAAAAGGTGTTTAGACAGTACTAGAAGTATTGGAACAGAATTTTGACTATCCCCAAAGTGTTTGACGCTCACAACATTTCTGGAATGGTTGGAACTGTCCCAGAATACATCCAGTAAAATAGAATAAGTTGACATGAACTTGAAATAGGTTGCTTAAAACTCAAATACATGCATTTTAAATAAATCAGCAGGGTTTCATGATGAGTCACATTATGAGGTTTCATAATTTAAATAATAATTTATTAATCCCATCATTATAGTTTGTAAACTTTTGATTTCATTCAATTTGATTGTTTAATAATTGATTGGTTATGTGCTATCAAGTCATTTTCAATTCCCACTAACCACATGGAGAAGACCTGAAAGAACAGGTAAGGGACACAACAACATAGAGAAATGTTCTCTATGTTGATGTGTTGATGTGTTACCTGTTTTTTCAGGTCTTTGAATGGTGAACCTTATTGCCACCATAATTGAATCCATCGACCTCGTGGTACTTATGTTTTATTTCGTTCCATCTTTCCCAGCCTTATAACCTTTTCCAGAGATTTATATGATTTATAACTTAGCATTATAAATGATAAATGATTTTGTCTAGTGACCCTATCATTGCTGAAAGAAACCATGCCTTATCCTGTCACAGAAAAATTGAATGATTTGTTTTCATATAACCCAATATATATGTATTTTCATCTGTATATTAATTGAACATATGAAACTGATTATAAAAATATATCTGCTCAACATTACATGTTTAAAAAATGGACTTAATTACCATATTAAAACAATACTTGATATTTTGGTTGCCTTTAAAATTATAGGCTTCTTTGTAGGAATCCTACCAGTAGAGAAACTTCGCCAAGATAATTAGAAGAAAATGTTATTCTTGGCTTTTCTTCATTTCATGCTTATGGGAAAAAATGTTTTTGTTTTTGTTTTGGTTGATAATTAACATCAAAGCATTAACTTTTCTGTAGTCAAGCAACCATGGGGAGCAGATTTATAATAAGATTATATTATTTTAATAAAATATTCATATATAGATCAAAACTGATGGAAAATATTCAAGTATATTATATCTTGAAAGGAAGTATTTAAAGGATGCAACGCTATACTGAAATTTAATTGATTCCATTACATAGTTTCTGGAAAAGTTCTGTGTGCTGGCAGAATGTTAGGATACCTGTCATGAAAAATAATGAGATTGTTAAATAATAAGGTTTGCATTTGCTCTCAATATATACCATTGCACTGAGACCTGAGAAATGCAAATCTCATTATTAAATATAGTTGCAAAAGAACCAATTTGGTATACTGGTTCAGGCATCAGGTTAGAAACCAGGAGATTGTGAATTCTAGTTCTGCCTTAAACATGAAGCATGATCTTGGACCAGTCCCACTCTCGGCCTTAGGAAGCAGACAGTAGTAAACTACTTCCAGGAATTAATAATGATTTGAAGATGTGTGCACATGTCCATGTGTGCATAAACATATATTTTCACTTACTTTCAGATAAACACATAGAAACATTTTTTCTCTTTTGACCCATTTACTTTAAGGAGAAATTAAAGTTATAAATTTAGTTATGTCACTTGAAAGATGGACAACTGTTTTCAAAAATTCTCATCCATTCATGGTTGCTGATTTGCTTACTGGTACAATCTCTGTTATTTTTGCTTCTACTCCTTAAAGTAAAAGCTTTAATAAAAGCTCTTTGTCCTAATTAATTGCTCCATGGAAAATAAACATATAACTGGAAATTCATGCTTAAAAACAATCCTTCAGAAAGGAAGTATTTCCTGGAATGGAAAGATGGTAATATGTCAGACCACCTGTTAGTATTCAGTGAAGTACAGGAACAATTAATGAACAAGAACTAGAAGCTGGAGCAGTGAGAAAGCTTTGGGATATTAAGACCAGAGTTTTAATTAATTGATGTCCCTAAAAACAGATACTATACTATCAACACAACACTAATAAAAGAATAAGGAATTATACTGAAAGCAATATGGCAAAATAAAAGATTGATCAGAGACAATTTTGTCACCAAACTGGATTCACATATCACCCTAACTGGGATAAAAAATCAATCACATGCTTAACAATGCTTAATATACGGGAACCATAGATATTTATAATTGAAAAAGATAATTGCACCTTAACATGCATTTCATTGTATTATCACATCAGGTTTTGCATGCTTCAGTGCTTGCTATATGCATTATTTCATATATACATACATATTATATGAAAGACCTATATATGATATGTAGTCCCAAAGTTATCAGCAGTACTGTTCCTGAGCTGCAAAAGTTAAGCTGCAACTCTTGCAAAGATTGTTACCAAATATAGTACAACTTTGAAATTTCTGCACATTTCAAGCTTCCAAAACTAGCAAATAATGCCTCCATTTGTTGTTTATAGTGGGGAGAGGATTAGAAGTCAATAGGTCTATTATATGGAGAAATGAAATATGTAATGATGGTAATACAGATAAAATCTGGATATAAAATGCAAATTGGCTTTTACATCCTTTCTACACTGGCTTTACTGCATTAAATTAAGAAGAAACAGAATATTACATAGCTATATCTTTATATTTCATCTGTGTATATATGTGTTTAATTTTTTTTCTTTTCTTTGTTTTTCTATTCTAGTATTTTCCCTAGATTTTTAGGGTTGCTTTTTTTTCTTTACTCATTTTTATAGATCTCCCCAGAATAATTATTCAACTGAAAATTTCATCTGGAACCACTTGGAAAGCAATTTTCAGGATGTGTCACCTTATATATATATATTCCTTCAGGAGGGCAAACATTCAAAATAAATGCAGAAATTATCTTATTAAAAGTAGAAACTGAAGAATTAATAGAATGCTTTACAGAGTAAACCATTATTTGTGAAATAAATTTTTATATTCTGTTCGAGCTTGTGGTTCCAAGGGGCCCCTTTTGTTGACACTGATGGATCATAATATCTCTTAGCTACTTTCTGTATTAAATATATTTTTTGTGTTATGTTTCAACTTTAAACAATTAATTGTTTGCTGTACTGGTTTAAATTGGGCTATTATACAAATTGAAAAAATGACTGAATGAATGTTCTACATTGCATGAAGTTTTAATCAGTAAAATTAATAAAGGATCAAGTTAGCACTATTGGGAATCTGGATATACTAAATGCCAAAATTTAATTTCATACCATATTTTCATGCCATATCTTCATACTTTCCTATGTTACAAAGAGTTAATTAGTACATTTTTATTCATTTTAAGGGAGAGCCAGGACCAGCAGGTCCTTATGGCCCTGCTGGAATCCCCGGAATTGGATATCCAGGACCTAAGGTAATACACATCCAGTCATACATAGCTCTATAGACTGCAATCAGAGAACATCAGTTTATACAATATATTTGGGATATATATGGATGGGTAAATGAAGCCCTTTTTAGTGTTTCAGTATTTTACGTTTCTATTTTTTAAATCATATAAACATAGGAACATTAAGTATAACAGTGAAAATAGGCCTGACAAATTTAAAAAAGAAAGAAAATAATCCATAAAGTTCTAATCTTACCATTTAGTGTTATAATAGATAATAGATAATTAGAGTTGAAAGGGACCTTGTAGGTCATCTAGTCCAATCCCCCACTGCCATCTGACAAATGGCAGTCCAATCTCTTCTTGAACCACTACTGTGGTTGTAACAAGATAAATTTTTCCCTGGCCTTCCAAAAGAGGTTGTACTCATCATTTCTTCAAAATAAAATGAAGAGAATGAACACCTCTTTGACCTGAACAATGAGTTAGGGATGTGTGTCTTCATGGTTCCTAAGAATTGAAGACTGATGGGAGGATGTAAACAGCAAACCATCTTGTTGTATGGCAGCCATGATGACCCAGATAAAGAATTAATATATTTTTGAGATGGGAGATTTAAGTTAACAGTTACTTCTCTGAGAAGTTTGGCATCCTCAGAATTTCAACAAGACCTTATAGTGTAGTGAAGTCCAATTTGTTTACAATACTTCCATTACTTCCTATGATAAGCCACTATGCTAAAGCTTCTGTGTCTGCAGTTCAGTGGTGATATTCAGCTGGTTCGCGCAGGATCGGGCGAACCGGTAGCAAAAATTTGGCGTGGGTCGTCGAACCGGTAGCAACATCTGGCTGGCCATGCCTCCAACCCAGTCGCCACTCTGCTCGCCCACCCATGCTGCCCGCGCGCTATCCTCCTCCTGGGTCCTTGTGGCTTGCCATTCTAGCCTTTGCACATGGTGCCTGCGCCCCAACTGAGCAGCCCTGGTCTTTCTGCTCACAGGTAAGCCTGCAAGTTATGCTAGCCCCTCTCCCACTGACCCTAGAATTTTCTGGGCCTTCCCTCCCATCCCCGCACTTTTCTTGGCTTTCCCTCCCATCCCCAGATATCTCCAGGCCTTCCCTCCTGTCCCCAGGCTTGGCTGGCTGGCTAAACCAACGTGGCTCCATCCCACACGGCACTTTCCCAGCTTTCCCTACCACATGGTGGCTGTGGCGCAGTGAGGGTGGGTGGATGTCCCAGCTGGGGTTGCTGAAACTTGTGCACTGCATGTGCAGCTCTGGCTGGAACATCCACCCGCCCTGCCCTGTCCTCCCACCACCGCCCGCAAGAAAGCAAGCAGCCTCCGGAGGTCTTTGGGAGGGAGTGGGGGGGTGTTCCATGGCCCCACTGTGGCTGCTGGAAATCTTTGAGAGGCAGAGCAGATGCTGCTGCCGCTGCTGCCATCCGCAGAGGTACTTTGGGAGGGCTGGAGGGGGGGTGCTCCATGGCCCCGCTGCGGCTTCCAGAAGTCTTTGGGAGGAAAGTGGATGCTGCTGCCATTGCCGCCATCCGCGGAGGTGCTTTGGGAGGAATCCAGCCTTGGAGCAACTTTGCAGGTTAACAGACATGCATTTGCAGCTAGCTAGCGCCCATGAGGAACTGAGGGTTGGAGCAGTTTAAAGGAGGACTGCTCCTCTGCCCTAGCCATGCATTTCCAAGCAGCCATTTGAAAACACATGACTGTGGGCGGAGGAGCGGTCTGTTAAGTTCCAAAACTGCTCCAAAGCTGGATTCCTCATGGACGCTAGAAGCATCGCTTTCCCCTTGTGAGTAAAGTGCCTGGAGTGAGAGGGAGTGAAGGCTGAAGGGGGGGGGAGAATCCAGCCATGGAGAAGTTTAAAGGAGCTGCAAATGCATGTCTGTTAACCTGCACAACTGCTCCAAGGCTGGATTCCTCATGGACGCTAGAAGTATAGCTTCCCCTTGTGAGTAAAGTGACTGGAGTGTCAAAAAAAGGTGAACAACATTTTCACAGAACTATAGATAAGTTGAGGCTGGGTGTGACAAGGAATGGCTGGGAGGGGAGGGGCCAGGCAAGACAGCCCTTGACGTGAGTGACATTGAGTTGGCCACACCCATCCAACCACATGACCACCAAGCCACTCCCACCCAGTCACATGATCACCAAGCATGCCCACCCAGTCACATGACCACCAAACACATCCACCCAGTCACATGACCACAAGCCACACCCAGTCACATGACCACCAAGCCACACCCACCAAATAAACCATGCCCACAGAACCGGTAGTAAAAAAATTTGAATCCCACCATTGCTGCAGTTGATAGGATTTTGATAGAAAATGCACAACATAGAGTGGTAATCTGTGCTATTTTTACTGTATTCAGCACTCTAACATTTGATGGAACACTCTAACATTTGATAATAAAGATTTGGGGGATGTTTACATATTGATGCAGGTCATAAAAGTGATATGTTATGCTGGATGGATCAAAGTTTAGCTTAAGTACTAAAAAAATGGTTGTGATCAATTGTCGTAACAATTAAAATATGATAAACCTATTTTGATGATGAATACATCAAGTTGATACTATGCATGTTTTATTCAGAAGGAAGTTATATTTAATTCAGTTACACATATTCATATATAGTACATAGCTTGTGGCTTATAATATATTTCATTTTAATTATAGTAATTTTTTAGTTATGATATGGTTTTATTTGATGAAATTAAAAGTGTGACTCTATTCTTTCCATTCTGGTCCCTAGTCTCCACATTGTCTGCAATCATCCAACCATGACTGATGTATTAGATCAGTGATTGTCATGGGCCTTAATAATTAGATGATGCCATAAAACACTAGTAGAGAAATTGTCTTGGAAAATCTATTTGGAGCAAAAACAATTTTAGAATTTTCATTTTAAAAAATATTTTACAAGGGTGATAGAGGTCAAGAAGGAAGAATTGGGCTTCCAGGACCAACTGGAATTGGTGAGCCAGGCTTAACAGTAAGTAAATTTGTAAATATTTTTTCTAGAATTGTAATTACATTTTTATGTTTGTAATCTTTAAAGTAAGTTTTGAGAAAGCAATGAACTCTGAGAGGCAGCTTAAACTATTTGTGATGAATAATTAATTAATAAATATAATATCCAGCAGCATTCTCAGGTTCTGAAACACCTAAAATATTAAAGCAACTTGTTAAATCATTTAACCTACTACTACTTTTTATATATATTTGTTATCAATAAATAAATTGGATATGCAGATGTTAAGACATGAGTGCAACAAAAAATGAGAGGTTCCTATATTGTCTAGGCCAGTGGTCTAGAAGCTTTTTGGCTCCACAGATTGGCAGTGGAATGGTAATAGGAGAGAGGGGATGGTCTCACATACACAATGTAATCCTGTGCATGCACAAATAAAGCTTCATATGCTCATCCATTGCTTGCACAATATAATCCTCTGCAGCCCAGTTCCCAATGGGCCACGGACCAGTATTGATCTGTAGCCCGGGGGTTGGGATCCCTGGCCTACACAACGAGAGAATATCTTAACTTCCATATCAATTGTCAGTGGATCTCAAATTGTGATTTATATAACAAAAATTAATATTTATAATTTATACTATTTATAATTTATTGAGGACTCAGATTGTTGGGGGAAGTATGCTAACATTGTAAACCGCTTACAGAGGGCTGTAGAGCACTATGAAACAGTATATAAGTCTAGTGCTATTGTTATTGCTTTATATTATGTTTGTATAGAAAGGGACTGTCAAAAACAACAGTTTGTTGTATATGTAATAATGATTATACTTCTTTAAAACATGTTTCTACAATGTTGCTTTACTACACTTACCAAGTCTGGGGTGGGATTAGCAAATTGTATAAATATGATTATGAGATAGAAGCTAAAGCATTTTCAGAGAATGTACATGGAATCTGACAACCATAAATTGATTTTCTGTGCCTTTACTATGGCTAAAAGGCTGATATACCATATATTACAGCCCTGGAAAAATAAATTCATGGCTCCATTTATTCAATGGGTTAAAGACCTGACTGCACTTATCTTTTATGAACAGATTGCTTATAGACATAGAGATTGTGTAGACAAGTATAATGAAATATGGAAATTGTTTATATAGAATACAGTGGATTTAAAAGATAGTGGTATAAATTATTAGAAATACTGTCTATGTGTATATTTGAATAATATTTGCATTACACATGTATATGTAGATTTATAACTATTTATTGTTATAATGATGCACAACTATCATAATTATGGTTTTTTGTTGTATTTCTTTCCATTTTTCTTAAAGCACTTTTAATGTGTGTTTTTTTAAATGATTAAAATGTATTAATAGTAATATAGTACTATAATGGTGGATCATGTGTTCCATCTGGCACTCTTACAATATACTTTATAGTTAACTTTGACATGTAAATAGCAATTCTACTGTTTTCCCTTTTCTCTTCAATGAGAGTGAACAACCTGCTTGGTCTGCTAGGTACATTTGGCATTTGGAAAACATGTTCCACAAACCTTGCCTAACAAATTATGATGCCAGATACCTGATCAAAAATGCAGTCTTAAAATTCTGAAGTATCAAAAGAGCAAGTTTTATACTTCAGAACTTTGCTAGTGCTTTATTATGATTCTGTGTCATATTGATTGGGATTAATTTGGTGTGCCTGATGTGAATTTTATGCTCATTTGTTCTCTCTGAAGATTTTTTAATGCTGGCATGTGATTGTTATAGTATTTATTTAGTTTTAACTAATGAGTTACTATGGAAAAAACTTTGGTTGGGTGGTTTAAAAATACAATTTTCAAAAAGTCAATGAAAATAAACAATATGCTTGAAGTTAAGCTGATTCTATACTTTCCAGCAAAGAAATCAAAATTAAGTAAAAATAAAACTCAACAGTGGGGGCTTTTTTAGTGTCAGGAAAACACTGAGCATATGGAAGCATTCCACAACATTGATGAAGGCTGTCTATACAGAGGGAATAGTATGTACATGATACCTGTACCATCTATTCACAAGATTTTTTTTTCTTCCAAATTCAGGGGCCACGTGGTCCTGAGGGCCTGCAGGGTGAAAGAGGCCCACCAGGTGAAGGACTCCCAGGACGGAAGGTAAATATTCTATCTAAAACAAATAGACTTCCAAATAGACATAGTGATTATTTCCCTGTTTGTTTTAATTATTTCTTTCTAGGAATTTGTTCATAGGCAATGACTTCTTGCCACTAGGTTTTTCAGCTTTAAAACATTTCCTTGTCCCCTGAAATAGCATGTTTCCTCCTTATCAAGGCATGAATATGACAATTCGTCAGTCTGATGAAAGCTTTATCAGATTTGCAATATTTTATAAGCAGAAAAAAAAGTTGAGTAAACACATAAGGCTTGCTAGAGGTATAGAAAATGATGCATACTGTAAAACAAGTAATTAGGATTAGTCTTTTCCAATGAGACCAGCAAACATCCCTGTCCTGAGCATCCCTAGCTTTCTTATGTTTTCCCAGACTTTTTGTTTCACCCGACCTTGAATATGAATGATGGGACCCAAGGAATCTTATAATGAATCTCCATGGACATTTATATTTTTATGGAGCATTACCAGCATTTGGAAGTAAAATATGTGAAGCCACTAAGTAACGAAGAAGTTTAAAAATATAAAAACAATGATTTAATTGTGGGAATTAAAGCAGTATTTATTTCCTGTTCCCACATGTATCCTGTACTGACAGATATACACCGGAAGATTCACAACCTCCTGCTGATTGAGATTACTCATTTATTTTTCTACAGACTTTTCCTGTCCAATTTACAATTTATTCATATTTAATTGAAGGAACCCCGATGACAAAATTTCTAATTTTTAGCAGAAATTAGATTGCAACCAAGTCATTTACTGCATATACTGCTTAACATTAACACTTTGACCTTGTAATGCCAAATTTCTGTAGTTATTAGGAAATTTTAGAAATTTAGTAAAACTACCATACTGTCAGGTCCAAAGAACAAAAATGACATACAGAGTTACTGCTGAGTAGTTCCCCCTTCTTGCCAGACTAAAGCAGTTATCTACATAATTATAGATATACTCTGTGACCTGCTAATAAGGAACAAGCCTTCTCCCTGCCTACCAGATTTTCCAAGCTCTGCTGTCTTTTTGTCCTCTGGGAAGCTGCCTTCCCTTGCTGGGATTCCAGACTGCATTCTACCACACATATAAATGCATCTCCTACTTGCCTGTTCATGAGGATGGCCCATTTACTAATTCTGGAGGACATGTGCATGTCTTCAACCAGTTCTAATCAGCTACGGAAAAAAACCTCTAATCAACTTTTCTTGCTCCATGTCAAAATGGAGTTTTCCAATCTCTGTTAATGCCAATGAGGATATTTTCTCAACAACATATGCAGGGAGGAAAGCGGCAGATCAAAAAAAAAAGATGGAAGCTGAAATTGTACAGACTGAAGGTGCTGTTTTCCAGATGTGAGGAGAATGGAACATGTAGAAGAAAATTTTAGGAGTTTTTTTTTCCAAATTGATTGCAGTTATAGAAAAAGAAGTAGGAGCAGAAATTCATGCCAGTGATTAACTAAATATGTGACTGGGCTTCACTGATTGTCCTGTGTAGTGCCAGAAAGAACTCTCTAATATAAATTAGACCAATGAAAGATTAGCAATATCTTTTTATTTTAAAAATCTTGTAGTACATGCTATCCTGTATGTGATTTGACTGAGCCCAAATCTGTTTGCATCCAATTACCTTTGTCTCTCATTCTCTGCTTGCTTTTATAGAAGTAGAATAGAGTGATTTAATCAATATGGAAGTAAATATATAACATAAGCTGGGCTGAAAAATGGGAGAATTATGGAAAATAGGTTAATCTTTTATTGCCTTTTTGCAAATGCAATTGAATGGATGCACACAGAATGGTTGATAATAATGTTACATTATTATATTGTGCCTTGAACCTATATTAATAGTTCAAGGCAGTGTTTCTTAATCTGTGGTCTGCAGATTCCTGGGGGACACAATGATATCATAGGGGATCTGCAAAGGCTTGAGAAAATGCTATGATTTAAATCTTGAGTTAAGTCTTGGCGGGTCTGTGGCCATGCTCAGTGGCTACAAAAAGTATTTAAAGAGGGGTCTATGTGGAATAAAAAGTGAGAACCACTGGTTAAAGACATAAACTTTATATTAAAGAATTGGTCCTTGCTGTAATTTAATCTTTCTGTCGTAAATGTTGAGTACAATCCTAAGTCAACTCAGAAAATCTTAATAAATCTTTCCAGGGAGACAAAGGTTCTGAGGGGCCTGCTGGACCGGTTGGATCCCCAGGCCTATCCATCAAAGGAGATAAGGTACCATATAGAACTGATGGTATAAACAGAATGTAATATGGCTGAACCCCCAGCACTGAAGCTGCCACATGATAAATGCCTCAGAAGAATTAAAGAAAATAGTAAATAAATTCAAAGCTAAGAATAGAGAGAAGATTTAGAGAACAACTTATTAAGCTGTGAGGTGGCTTAGAGCTAAAGTTGGTGGTCTCACATTATAAATGATACTCTGTCACTTTTGCATGTGCAACATACAGTGTTTTATGCACATCCAAAAGGGCAAGGTTTTTGATCACGTTGCCACAACCAACATCTGGAATTTTATCATGGATGTTGCAGCATTAATTAAGATAATTGAGATAATTGCAATATTGCTGCCTTGTGACATAGTCTCATTATTTTTCCAATTGTTCTTCTCTCATTATTCTCCCATTTAGCCCAGTTCTGTTCCTTCTGAGTAATTTGTAAACTATTGTGCAATCAGGTTGCACATAAGACTTTTCAAGTTTGAACCTAATATCATTATGATGACACTTCAATTAAAACAATAATTTATGGGAGCATTTTTCATGTAGGGAGAACGAGGGATGGAAGGAGCGCAGGGCCCAATAGGACCACCTGGAACTGGCATCCAAGGAAATCAGGTAACATTTCATTTGGTCCCCTCACTCCAAAATCCATTCTTCCTTAAATACTTTTAAATTGCCAGTGGGGCAACTACAATGTAAGATCATTGACTATTTGCATATCTAGGTTAATTTATAGTTTGAGGGTAATCACAGAGTCTTAAGAACTCCAAGCAAATTAGAATTACCCAGCAAGTTTGCAGACTCTTAATCTTTGTTCTGTTTCCCAAAACAGTACAAAAAAGGAAATACTTGATATTAAAGCCAAACCAACCAATATTGAAGCTGCCTTATATCAAGTAGACTCTTGGTCCATCTGGCTTTGTCTTGGTGACACAGTTGCCCAGAGCTTTTATAGAATTTCAGACTGTGGTTCTTCAAGCCTCCCAAAAGAATTCTGGGATCAAACCAGGGAATACTGCATGCAGAACTGGTATTTCATTACTGAGCTAGAGCCACATCATTTTAAGAATAAAAACAATGTGATATCTTTTTGCAAAAATTTCAATTTCTTAATGACAATTTATAGCAAACATTAAGAATAGCTACAGCTATCATCAAAAGTAAACAAATTGATTTGGGGATGTTTTCTGGAGTGTAATGAATTGCTCTAGTACTCTCAGTTCTGTAGTTTGTTTGTTTGTTTGTTTGTTTGTTTGTTTAT
Organism: Naja naja; assembly: GCA_009733165.1. NCBI lineage: Eukaryota > Metazoa > Chordata > Lepidosauria > Squamata > Elapidae > Naja > Naja naja. The sequence continues at coordinate 27,709 of SOZL01000144.1, forward strand.
TTATTGGACTTGTATGCCACCCCATCTCTGAAGACTCGGGGTGGCTCACAACTAAAACCAGACAGCAACAATAAATAATTAAAAAAGAATTAAATAGACGCAAGCCCAATAATTATAACATTCAATTAAAATTAAATTTAAAAATCCCCCCCAGGAGGTCAGCACAGAACCCAGTTGAATGGAACCAGTCTAATTTATGTGCTTTTATTCAACTGTAACTTAATGTATGTCTGAATTCATCTTCAAATCTAAACAAAATGCTTGAAGTTTGCTCCTCCTGCAAGAAAATAACATTTATTTTTGTAAATAAATGCAAATGAACTATAAAATCAAGATGAACACTCTAACGTTCAATAATTCTAAATCTGGATTATTTTAAAGAGCTATCTCCTAGAATTTAAAGCCAACAAGGAATTTTAATTCATTGTAAATCAAAAGTGGAATGCATGCTTTACCTGTAGCAATTCCTGGGTTTGATTCTTGGTATGTCAATGTAGCAGCTAACCTTAGATGTGACATAAAATGTGACAATAGTTGTGGTGGTGCAGTGGTTAGAATCCAATATGGCAGGCTAACTGTTGACTGCCAGGAGTTCAGTCCTGACCAGTTCAAGGTTTACTCAGCTTTCCATCATTCCAAGGTCAATAAAATGAGGATCCAGATTGTTGGGGGTAATATGTGCATTCCGTAAACTGCTTAGAGAGAGCTGTAAAGCACTGTAAAGTGGTGTATAAGTCTAAGTGTTATTGCTAAGTGCTATAAAAGATGCTGAGGCCTTTAGCCTTGCTACCAGCTAGAGTGGACACATCTGGATTAATCCCACAAATTTCCAGTACAGTTGTGTCTTATGGTCGAGGAGTAACATTTGAAGAATATTTGGTTCCAGCACATTAATATTTGTCCAAACAAGTCTAATGCTGCAATAACTGTATAAAAAATTGAAGGTGGATATAGGTAGAAAGCATGGGACAAAAGAAATGATACATAGCTAATTTTCAGTGATAAAATAATTTAAGCTTGCATTTGAAAGTACAAGTTATCAAATGTTTGTGAGACAATTTTCTTTTTTTATTATATGATGACTGTCTGTTCTGTCAATAGAATGAGCAAGGGCAAGTTTATCCAATTGAAAAAATATATTTTCAGGGTATTCAAGGGCTAAAAGGTGCTCCTGGTGTGAAAGGGTCACGAGGAATAGGACTGCCTGGACCAAAAGTATGTATATATGTGTGTTAAATTTATAGGCTGATACTATCTGCTACAACTCTGGTGCATTTACAAAATAAACAATAAAAGCCATCACTCTGTTAAACAATTGATTTGTATAACACTGTCAAACTATCTAGTAGGGCACATTACAATTATCCTTCTCATCTACCTATTTCCTTATTTTCTTATGACTACAAGTTTGTTGCTTGTATCTGATGATATATTATTGTTTATGTTTATGTAGTGTCCTATGACTATCACTTATGATTATGATGAATGTATTTTATAATAATTATGATCAGGATTTATCATTTGTTGCTTGTATGTACACTGAGAGCTTATGCACCTTCTGTGTCCCATTCCTTCTGTGTCCCATTCCATCACACTTGGCCAATAAGGAATTCTGCTCTGCTCTGCTCTGCTCTGCTCTGCTCTGCTCTGCTCTGCTCTGCTCTATTCTAAAAAATCTCATCCCATTCTAATTGTCAAAGTGCAGTAGACATAGTACAGTATACATAATTGGCAACTAGGAAGATTTCATGTGTTCATTATAATAATAAAACATAAAAGAATTTTCTGTAGTATGCATTTAACTCCACTACAATATACATAATGACATGTCAGGGGATGACTGCTATGTTAACATATATTTAAACCATTTAAATCCCAACTGTTAAGTTTGCATGAAGAGTCAGACGCGAGGAGTTCCAGCAAAAGACTTTATTAGTGACTACAGCTCGAATAAACCCGTTCTGGCTTGGCTACGGCTGCTTCTTATAGCCTGCAGCCGTAGCTGCCAGCCAATGGGAGTGCAGGGATTCTTCCCGCACTATTTAAACCAATACCATTTGACATTTTACAAGAACAGTTCAAATAAACCAATAACATTCAAACCTACATACATAACACCCTCCCACTAGGTTCAGTCCATACCAAACCCCAACCTATCTAATGTATTCCTTTAAATAGGTGGGGCTCTTACGATGCTTGAGACCTTCGTGGTTCAGAAGCTTTAACGTTCTCACCCAGTGAGAGAGGAAATGTGTCTGCTGACATTTCCCTGTTGGGACTTCCTGTGAAAGGAGACCCTGTTGAATTGTTAGAATCTGGTCTCTCCTCCCAACCCATCTCCATTCCAATGTCAGCACCCAAGTCAGGTAGTGATGTGCAATCTTCCACTTCTAAGGATGGATCTTGGCTTTGTGACAGGGTTCGATGGTTCCTGTCGCAATGGCTCGTTACACATGGGGTTGATTCCTGTTTGCTGATTTTCCTCCTGTTCCCCCTTCCCCCTAGAAGAAACAGCAGGTGAGGGACCTAGAGGAGACAGGGGCGATGTTCTTGAGGGACCCTGGATCTAAGTTGGTCACTGTGCCTGCTCCAGAGAAGGCCATCCTCTGTTTGTACCCTGTAAGAACGAGGGCCTGTGATGTGAGTTATTTCAGCAGGAATCCACAAAGGGTCACCTAGAAGGTTCCTAGCATAGACAGAATCTCCCACACTAAAAGAACGAACTTTGGAAGTGGAATCCAGTGGTGCGTTGGGTGCGTAAGTGGGATGGAGGCGGTCAAGGGAAGACTAAGTTTCCTGCCCATCAACAACTCTGCTGGGGACAAGTTAGTTGATGGACTAGGAGTGATGTGTTGAACACTAAGAAGCTTTTCAAGCTTCTCAGTGATGTCCCCAGGACCTAGCTGCTGAAGCTTCTCTTTGGTAAAACGCACCATCGTTCAGCCCGGCCGTTGGCGGAAGTGCCAGGGCAGTGAGGGCATGTCTGATGCCCTGTTGAGCTAGAAAGGATTCAAAAATGTTAGATGTGAATTGAGGGCCATTGTCAGAGACAAGGATATCTGGTAACCCATGGGTTACAAACAATTTTCTTAGCTGCTTGATAACAGCCTCAGTAGTTCTGGATGACATTGGAATTACCTCTAGCCATTTGGAGTATGCATCTACTATCACTAGAAAAGTGTGCCCTCTTGTAGGGCCTGCAAAATCAATGTGGATTCTAGACCATGGGCCCCTAGGACATTCCCATTCCTGTGTGGGGGTGTGAGGTGGTGCAGGTCTGACTACCTGGCAATTGGGACAAGAGGCTACCCAGTTTTCAACCATTTTGTCAATACCTGGCCACCATACATAACTCCTGGCCAAACCTTTCATCCTTACAATCCCAGGATGACCCTCATGTAACATTTCCAAAACCTCCCTTTGCAGTTTTGTAGGAATAACCACCCTGTTACCCCACAAAATACATCCTCTTAATACAGATAATTCAGTTTGCCTGGACTTAAAAGGTTGGGCAAGGTGAGGTAGATCTTGAAGAGGCCAACCTTTCTTGATCCAGCCCATAACAGGTGCCAATACAGCATCTTTGGCAGTTTCTTTGGCAATCTCAGCAGCATGGACTGGAAGCTTAGCAACAGTCTCCAGGAAGAAGGTGTGAGTTTCAAGTTCAAAGTCCTCCTTGTGGCAGGTAGTGGGCAGCGACTCAGTGCATCAGCATGTCCAATGTCCTTGCCAGGCCTGTGAATCAGTTTGTAGAATATGCTGCAAGAAATTCCAGTCCACCTCAGCATTCTTGGTGACAGGATATTAGGTGTAGGTTTATCTCCTGCCACAATGCCAAGTAAAGGTTTGTGATCTGTAACAATGGTGAATGACCACCTGCCATACAGATATTCATGAAATTTCTTAACAGCTGCAACAACTGCTAAAGCTTCCTTGTCCCATTGGCTATAATTCCTCTCTGCTTTGGACAGCGTGCGTAGAGTAATGCAATTGGGGCTTCCGTCCATTGGAAGCCTGTGACTCAAAACCCCCCCCTCACTCCAAAAGGGATGCATCACAAGTCAGAACAACAGGTAAATTCTCAGAATTGTATCAACACAGCATCAGACGTGATTAGTCTCTTAATACTGTTAAATGCTGACTGTTCCTTCCGCCCCCAGATCCAAACAGCATTCTTATCAAGTAGGCGATGTAAGGGCTCAGCAATAGATGCTTTGTGAGGTAGAAACATGTGATAAAAAAAAGTAAGTCCAGGAAGGCTTGCAAATCAGCCTTGCATCGAGGTTTAGGGGCTTCATTGATTGCTTTAACCTTGGCATCAGTAGGATGGATGCCCTGCTTGTCAATCATATACCCCAGGAACTCAACTCTGTCTGTTTTGAGTGTACATTTGTCTTCCTTGACTTTAACCCGCTTTTCTGAATCTGGTAAGACTTCTCTGAGTCTCTTGAAGCTGAGTGTCATTTTCAGCAGAGATTAAAACATCATCAAAATAGGGCACTACCCCTGGCAGTCCCTGCAACATTCTTTCCATAAGGCTCTGAAAAATGCCAGGTGCCACGCCATCTAAATTGTAGTCTTTTACATTTGAAGGCACCTCTATGGGTCACAATTGTTTGTGCCTCTGCAGTAGCATCATCAACTGTTAATTGTTGATATGCCTGAGCCAAATCTAGTTTAGCAAATACTGTACCCCTGCCAAGGGAATGGAGCAGATGATGCACAACTGGTACAGGATATGCTTGCTGCAGCGCATTGGTTAAGTGTCCCCTGTAGTCACCACAGATTCTCACTGACCCATCAGCCTTGACTGGTGTGACTATGGGTGTTTCCCATCTGGAGTGGTCAGTAGCTCTAAACCCTTGAGCAATGAGTTTATCTAATTGTGCATCAATTTTTCCTTTAAAGCAAATGGGACCTCTGGGCTTTAAGCGAATTGGGGGCACCTTGGGGTCTAGGCTGAAAGCAATAGGGTCCCCATATACTTTGCCCGCCGCTGAAGACCTTCTCAAGGACTCTTCCCAGTCAGAACTGCTCACGTGATGGATGCCAGTCACCTCGATGCCAAGTGGCTTGAACCACTCAAGTCCCAGCAAACTTGGGATCCTTGTCCACGATGGTCAGGGGCAAACGTTTGGGTGTGGCCTTTAAACTGCACGTTGAAATCTCTCGCTCAACTACTGGAATCTTGTTTCCTTGGTAGTCTTTGAGAGTCAGTGCTTGCTTCTGGAAATGCTTTTCTGAATTTTGAGGAAAAGAGTCTGTGGATGGTTTCCATGACACCATAGATAATCTGAGCCTTCCATTTTGGCAAGGTCTTCCTTCAATAAACACCTTCACATGAACTTTTCTGCTTTTTAAGGTTGAAGAATGACCAATAGTGATTGTTTGGTGTGTTTCACTCTTGCCATTGCTTCTAAATTTCGGTATTTTTCAGCGTTGTTGGGCTTAAAGTCTATCAGGGAA
>SOZL01001460.1:0-10193 GCA_009733165.1 Naja naja
GCGGGCAGCCAGCAGTTAGCAGAAATACCCTGCAGTATTGCATTCTAATTACTGCATTCTGCATATAAGAGGTCTGTATCAGGTTGAAAGCAACTCTGAACCTCTGTAATCCTACAAGATCACCTTTGTTGGAGAGTTGAATTTATTTCTGGCTCAGCAGATGTTCTTTCAACTTGCAGTAAAGCTGTTCCTTTTTTTCCCCTTCAAAAATTTCCTGATTTATGGAACTCACAGGAGATCCATTTTCAGTTTGCAAGAATCTTATTTTGCTCTGACTTCTCTACTTCAGCTTAGCAGGTTTCTAAAAGGGGACGTAACATCTTTGCAGCTTCTCCTCATAGGAACAACAAGGATATTTATTTATTTTTGTGCAGGGGTTTGTAACATGAGAGATGCACAAAAACATGAAAGAAGGTTATTAATGGGGGAAAATACGGAATAGAGGCTGACGGTCTGTGTGTGATGACCTGGGCCGTGGCACAAAGGCAACACAGTCACATAAGTAAGAAGAGTCCCTTTAATACCTCCAACTTTGCCCCCAGTGTCCAGGATATCTTCGGCTGGAGAAAAAAACTCTCCCAAGAACAGTCTTTAAGTGGAGGAAATTCAGTCCGAAAACAAAGTACATACAAACTGTAAATAAAAATCCACACAAACCACGCTGCAGTAATTAACTTGACAGGGCAGGAGAAGGAATTGCAGGCTTGAAAGGCCATCAAAACACACACAGTTGGGAAGATGTCAAGAACCCAGATAAGCTTTGACAATAACAGATAATTCACGATTTGCTTCCAACAAGTTGCTGTGCACAATCTCCCTGTTTAAACACTGTTTCCCCAGCTGCAGCTAATGAAGGGAATCAGGGTCCTTTCCTCCCCGTAAGCCATGCAACTCATGTTGCTCCCTTCTCCATTCCTCCCTGCATGCCCTAGGATGAAGAGAGGGTGGGCCTGGGTCTTCCTCTGAATTGTTCTTGCTCTACCTCTCCCTGCTCTGCCCAGCTGGATTTTGCCCTTCCCAGCTTCTTCCACAGCCAACGGAGTCACACTCTCACTCCCTGTCAGCTGCTTGGCCTCCTCCTCCGAATCAGATTCCAACAGGGGCATGACACTGTGCTTCTTTGTTCCTCAGTTTTAACTTTGCACCGTGGGGAGTACAGAAGACAATTTCAGGTCATCTTCAAATTACTCTTGAGGAACTGAGGAGGTGGAAGTAATGGAAGTGTGAAAATTTCTTTATTTTTGCCTTTGCTTTCTTCCTATTTCTCACATGTTACATCAAAGCACAGCTCTCTGGTAATACCGCCCTCGTTTGTCCTCTGTTGTCCATGCTTTGTCGCGCTTGAAATGTTTTGCATCTCCTTTCTGGGATCATTTTTCACTTAACTATTTTTCCCCCTTTTGCATGAAATGAACACAGCTGCATACTTCACCTTTTGCAGAGGGATTCGACTGATCTCTGATTGCTTCATCAGAAATAGAATGCTTTCTTTTAAAAAACAAACCAGGTAGGTAGATATTCTCAGACTAAATTCTAGTGAAGTCACTCTCCCTGACTTAAGGCTGGATTAATTATTGTAGGAAATTTGGCTTATTAATCCTTTTGAGGAAGGATTTGGAGTAACCGAGTTTTTAACAGTTGCCTTTAAATCACAATAATGAAGCGGTGAGATTTTGCCCACAATTTCTCCAAGCTGAGAACATTTCGCTTTTCCAAGAAAAGTTAACCAGAAAACAAGGACTATCTGTGTTACATCAAGGCAAGTAATAGGTTTTGATCTCTCTTGGGAGACAATTCCACCCAGTTATTGCTGTGACTTCTCAAAATGTACAAGTACAGATTAGGTGAAACCCTGGCTCAAAAGCAAAAACTGTGTGACGGATCTTGGAATCCTAGTGGACAATTGCTAAAATATGAGCCAGCCATGTGTGGTAGCAGCCCAAAATTAATGCAATCTTCAGTTGAATAAACAGGGGGAGTAGAGTCAAGATCATGGGAAGTATTAGTACTGCTTTATAAAAATGTTGGTAAGACCACACTTAGAATACTGCACCCAGTTTTGGTCATCATATTTTTAAAAAGATGTTGAAACTAAAAAGAGAAGAGCAACAAAGATGATTAAGAGGTTGGAAACTAAAACATATGAAGAATAGTTGCAGGAGAAAAGAAGGATTAGGGATGACATGATAGCAGCGTTCCATTATTTGTGGCAGTGAGAGGGCTTCCACAAAGAAGAGGGGGGTCAACCTATTTTCCAAATTACCAGAAGACAAGACAAGTGTCATGCCCCTGGTGGAGACTGACTCTGAGGGAGAGGAGGAACGAAGTGTGGCTCCGGAGGTTGTGGAGCAGGCTGGGTAAGGGCAGAGACTGGCTGAGCAGTCAGAGGAGGACCCAAGCCCATCCCCTCTCCATCCTAGGGCACGCAGGGAGGAGAGGTTAAGGGAGAGACGTGGTCTACTTGGGAAGAGAGGGCCTTGATCCTCTTCATGGGCTGCAGCTGTGACAACTGAATAAGGGGACAGACCTGCGAACGGGAGAATGCTGGAAACAAAGCATGGAAATACCTCTAGTTTATGGTTCCTCTCTGAATTTGGCGTACTTCCCAGTGTGTGTTATCTGTGGACGTCCTTCAGCCCTTATCTTGTCTGGTTTGTGTTGCTTTTTTCCATCTTCTTGTAACTGTTTGTGTGGGAGTTTTTTGGCTTCTGTCAAGAATATTCAGAGCTTGGAAGCAAAGTAAAGGAATAAAAGGGGCTTCACTTGTTTTCGGTGGCTGTGTTTGTTTTGTATCCCACCCTGGGTCATCACAACAAGGAACAATGGATGGAAACTAATCAAGGAGAGAAGCAACGTAGAACTAAGGAGAAACTTCCAAACAATGAGAACCATTAACCAGTGGAATGGCTTGCCTTCAGAAATTGTGAGTGTTTCATCACCGGAGGCTTTTAAGAAGAGATTGGATAGCCAGTTATCTGAAATGGTATAGGGCAGTGGTGGCTAACTTTTTTGGGCCCCTGTGCCAAAAATTGTGCGCTTTGCGCTCGCTCGTGTGCCAGCACCCAGAAGGCAGTGCACGCTCCCACACACCCCCTACACATGCGCACACAATCCCACCCCACCCCGCTACCCCCTTACCTGCACTGCACCTCACAGCTGATTTTCGGCTTGTTTGAGGCCTTTTTTGGCCTCCCAAAGGCTTGAGGAAGGCTTCTATAAAGCTTTGTAGGCCAAAATCTGGCCCCGTTTTGTCACTTCCGTTTTTTTCAGAAAAACTGGAAGTGATGAAACGGGGCTAGATTTTGGCCTACAAAGCTTTTAGAAGCTTTCCTCAAGCCTTTGGGAGGCTGAAAAAGGCCTCAAACAAGCCAAAATCAGCTGTGAGGTGTACACATGTGCAGTGAGGTAAGTTTGCCTGCAGTTTGCATGCCAGCACAAATGGCTCTGTGTGCCACCTGTGGCACACGTGCCATAGGTTTGCCATCACAGATATAGGGTCTCCTGCTTGAACAGGGGGTTGGACTAGAACAAGGGTGTCAAACTTGCGTCATCACGGCAGCATCATGTGATGTATCATGACTTTTTCCCCCTTTGGTAAACCAGGCATGGGCATGGCCAGTGCATGACGCTTTTGGCCCACAGGCCACAAGTTTGACAGCCCTGGACTAGAAGACTTCCAAGGTCCCTTTCAACTCTATAATTCTGTATTCTGTGCTCCAAATGCTCCCTAGCATCTCTCAACCATTTCTACAACAGCCCACACTTGTCCTCGTGGCATCTGTCAGGAACTCGTGAGCTAATCAGTGCTCTCTCTCTCTCTGTCTCCTGCTTAACACTGGGTGAGTACCAAAACTGTAATGCCAGCTGTTGCACCCATCTCTGTCTATGGCTTATAACTGCTTATGCAGTGAAGAAAACTGTTAAGTTTGCATGAAGAGACCGACGTGGAGTGCTTCAAGCTCTTTGTTTATTAGTGACTACAGCTCAGAACGAACCCACTTTGGCTGGGCTGCAGCTGCTACTTATAGCCAGCAGCCGCAGTTGCCAGCCAATCAGAGTGCAGGGTTTTCCCGCACTTTTTAAACCAATCATTTCTTACATTTTGCAAGAACAGTTCACACTAAACCAATGACTTTAAACCTGCATACATAACAAAAACATACAGGCATCTTGAGCTACTGTTAGAAAACCAGGCTGTGCAAAGACATACGGTTGTTGGTCTGATTTAGGGCACAGAAAAAGAGGAACCAAGAAATGGGTTGGAGCATAGAGGAAATTATCTCCCCTCGGAACAACAGAATTTGGGAACAGCCCCAGATTCTGTAGTTGCAGAATGAGAAAGAGCAAAATGATTTGCCTTAAATTTGCCATAAATTGCAACTGAGTCAAAAGGAAATTGCATCAGCTGCTTTGCAGCAAATAACAGCATTTGGTCACAACCCTAATTCAGCAGCTGGATTAAAGCCCTGTATGAAAGGTTTGCCAACTGAAGAAATTAAATCTTGGGGCCAAACCACAAAGGATGTAAAATATGAATAAGCTAGTCTGTTATTACTACTATTACCATTTAATATCAGCATTATGAATCACAGTTCTCAATTCTTCTCTGAACTATCTCCCAAGGGTTAACATTGGAATCATTGTTAATATGCTTCTATGTCTTTAGCTTGGCTCTTTATGTCTGGGAATAAAGTGAACAGGTGGTAGATGTGGCCTTGGAGGGCTTGTTGTTACTTGTTTTGGTTGTATTTTTTTATTTTTGATTCCCCTGATTGTGGCAATTTTGTAGTGATTTGTCTTTTATCTATTTTTATCATTCTGTGAAATCTATTACTATTAATTACCTGGTGGTGGTGGTAGTGGTGGAGGAGAAGAAGGGGAAGGGGAAGGGAAGGGGAAGAGGAAGAAGAAGAAGAAGAAGAAGAAGAAGAAGAAGAAGAAGAAGAAGAAGAAGAAGAAGAAGAAGAAGAAGAAGAAGAAGAAGAAGAAGAAATTTAATTCTACTTCTATCTAATTCATATGATTCTATAATTCTGTGATTCTAAATTTCAACACTTACCTATAGACATGGCTGTCAGCCATAATGTCTATGTTTGCACACCATGCTTAAAAGCATAGGGAATCTAACCATAGTTTATGAAATGAAGTCAGCTTGGGCGTTTAGACCTCCAAGGTACCTTCCAACGGTTGTTCTGTTGAATCTGTTGTTTGGATAACATTGAATTATGAACAGACTACATGGGTGGGCTTTACACAACATGCTTAGCTACTTTGGGGTCACCATGTTGGGCAAGCTAGCCCCTGGGTGCATCCATTCCAGTACAGACAATCTGAGCAGATACACCATTTTTCTTGCACTTTCTGCATCAGGAATCTTCTGCTCCAATTGCTTCATCTCCATCCTATTGCGTTATTCGCTATCTCTCTCATCATGCTATTATTACAAAATATGGGTTGCGCATATCAGATAATAAGCAAAACAGGCAGTAGGGAGAAGTGGGGGGTGAGAGATAACTTGCTGCCCTGAATCAGGATCAGATGCTGTCCTGTAGTCAGACTTTTTGGGTGAAGAACCTTTGCCAGTAGGTGGTGCTGTCTCTTTAGCTTAGGCTGGCTTGCAAGAACAGTCAGTCTTCCCAACCTGGTGACCTCTAGGCAGAGGTGGAATTCAGCAGGTTCTGACCAGTTCTGGAGAACTGGTAGCAGAAATTTTGAGTAGTTCGGAGAACCGGCAAATGCCACCTCTGACTGGCCCCGCCCCCATCTATTCTCTGCCTCCCGAGTCCCAGCTGATTGGCTGGGTCTTCTTTTGTTGCCCTGCACAAGAGAATGGAGATGGAAAGCAGGTTAGTGGGGTGGGAGGGAATGGGATTTTGCAGTAACCTTCCCCTGCCACACCCACCAAGCCATGCCCACCAAGCCACACCCACAGAACTGGTAATAAAAATGTTTTAATCCCACCACTGCGGCTCTAGGGTGTGTTGGAGTACAGGTAATCCTCAATGTACAACCACAATTGGGACCAGAACTTCCATTGCTAAGTGAGGGGATTATTAAGTGAGCCTTATGGGCATGGCTTGGTGGGCGTGGTGTGACTTGGGAGGCATGGCTTGAGGGGGCGGGTTTGGGGCATGTCAGGAGCAGGATACTGCAAAATCCCCATTCCCTCCCCACCCCACTAACCTGCTTTCCAGCTCCGTTCTCCTGTGCAGGGCAACAAAAGGAGACCCAGCCAATCAGCTGGGACTCGGGAGGCAGAGAATAGATGGGAGTGGGGCCAGTCAGAGGTGGTATTTGCCGGTTCTCCAAACTACTCAAAATTTCCACTACCAGTTCTCCAGAACTCCCTCTCTATGAAATGATTAATACATCATTTCCATGGCTAGACTCTTTTCAATTCTAGGGACCTTGCAGAAGAATCAAAATACTGCTCTCATTGCCTCTTTTTTAGACACATGTAATGCTCATTGTCCCTTTTCTGAACCCAGCCACCAACCATTTGCCTCCAGTACTAAATCACACAACTTTAGGATCACTGTTACATTAACCCAAAGGAAAGTGGGCCCCAAATTTCCAATAAGTCTCTCTCCCAAAAGATTAGAAGTAATTTCATCTGCCTCCATTACTGTACTGTCATCTTAGAAGATGTTTTCCTTTTAATGTAGGTTACTTTGGGAATGAGGAATATTTATTTCTTCCAGGTCATGTATATGTTGAATTCTGTATTCGGAACCTTATGCTATTCTTTTTATCTCCATGGTAGCTGAACTGTTGTAAACATAATGATATTTTAGCCTTTGATTTGCTTTCTACCATTAGAGCTTGGCTGAATGCCTCAGACAGAAAAAAATAATGAGTATAGTCCTTTGGCAATAGAAGGAAGTATATATTTTATATTAATGGAGTGCGCAGAAGCAATGTCACAAGATAAAAGTAAATTCTTAGCAGTGATGTTTTTTTAGAATGTAGAAAATGAATCCATTTGTAAACCAGGACATACAGTATAATAACATCAGCTATTTTATTCTGCACTTGTCTTAGCTGCTCTTAACTCTAGGAGAAATTAAGATGATCTAAGAGGTGTTTTTCCCACTTAAATACTGGTAAACTTTTAAAACTCAGCAGGTACTGAAAGATTTTGAAGTTGATAGATCAAGCAGTTTACTTAATACAGCTTCGGAGGCATTGGTAAATAACGTTTTGTCTGAAGTTTCAAGCCGATGTGGCATTTCTTTAAAACTCTGCTGGCCTGGCTCTGAAATGGATAAAAAACTAATTTTTTACCAGCAGTGTTGACATTTCTTTTCCTGATTGTGGATGTACTGTCAGCTGGCTGGGCATCCCGGGATGGTAGGGCAGAAAGATTGATCTGAAGTTGTGGAAGCTTCATCACTGGAAGCTTTCAAGAAGAGATTGGATTGCCATTTGTCAGACATGGTGTACGGTCTCCTGCTTGGGTGGGGGGTTGGACTAGATGACCTACAAGGTCCCTTCCAACTCTGTTAATTTGTTAATCTGCTTTTGGTCAGAGACAAGTCTAATTTTTGAAGTGATTCATCACTGAAGAGATCAAGTATTATTTATTTATTATTTATTAATTGGATTTCTAAGCTGCCCCATCTCCCTAAGGACTCGTATATATGTAAGTATGATCAAGTGATTGCTAGTGGAGAAACATCAGGCTTTCTGGTATGTCTCCACTGCTCTAATGGGATTCCCAAGGAACAAATCATGGATAATTTTAGTTTGGTAGATTCTTAACATTTCCAGAGCAGATCTTCCTTCCTTCTTTCCTTCTTTCCTTCTTTTCTTCCTTCTTTCCTTCCTTCACTCATTGATTAATTTATGAATTATCATCAGAATTTTCTGTTCCTTTTCTTCTATTTTCCTGCTCATCAATGGCTGCTAAGGCTACTAACCAGTAAGCATGCAGAAATTCGTAATTAAAACACATTATAAAATCTAATGAAAAACACACTATAAAACAACACAAGCATTTTTCCATCTCTCTGGACTCTTACCTTGCCATTGTGACACTCAGTAGCATTACCATAGGAGACTTCATGTGGTGTAGTGGTGACCACAGTGCTTCTCAACCTTGGCAATTTGAAGATGGAGTGGACTTCAACTCAAATTGAAGTTGTCCCAAAGCTAAGACTTTCTGGTTTTCCTTTGAAGACATTTCGCTTCTCATTCTTCTCATGAAGAAGCTTCTTCAGCTCAGAGCAGAGGAGTTAGTCAGTCTAAATGTAAATTAGAAATAGAAAAGCTTCATGGATGTTGTGAAACTTGTGTTGGCATCAGTGGTGGGATTCAAAAATTTTTTACTACAGGTCCTGTGGGCGTGGCTTGTGGGCATGGCTTGGTTTGGTGGGTTGGCTTGGTGGGCGTGGCAGGGGAAGAATACTGCAAAATCCCCATTCCCTCCCGTTCAAGGAGCCAGCCCTGCAGGCTCACCCACTGACTATAGCACTGCTCTGGAGCCGGCACCAAAATGGGTGAAACTGCAGGGCCGGCCAGTGCCTCGAATGCCCCCCTTGCCACCTCTTAGTGCCCCTCTGCTGGCCCCCTTGGCCTTGGGGATGCTAAGAGGTGGCAGGGGGCAGCACGTTGAATGCGGCCGTGGTGGCACATAACGCGCCACCGCTTCCACATTGGAGGCGCCGGCTCCAAAGCGTTACTACAGTCAGTGGGTGAACCTGCAGGGCCGGTGCCTCGAACGCCCCCCTGCCATCTCTTAGTGCCCCACTGCTGGCCCCCTTGGGGACACTAAGAGGTGGCAGGGGGGCAGTTATGTTGGGGTAGGGGGGTGATAACAACTTCCTCAATGGCTCAAGAGGGCGATTCTTTCAAAAAGGTTAAGAACCACTGATCTAATCTATCTAAACTCTCTAATTTATCTATGTCTTTCTCTCTATCTATCTAATCTATCTATCTATCTATCTATCTATCTATCTATCTATCTATCATCAACAATAACACCCTATCTTTTAATTGATTACTCAATTCAACACTACTGAATAAAAAGCAGTTTGCCTAATTCAGGTACATTTAAAAATTCTCAAATTAGGGAAACGTGCATGACTTGTACGAAAGAGTTAAAAGCATTTTGAAATGAGAAAACCAACAGTTTAGGCAATTTAATTTACTCTTTTCTGTAGGTCAACTCTTGCTAGAAGCAGCCATCCATAATGAATAAATGGACAGCACTCAGCCCAGGGTCTGAAGCAGGTGTGTGGCATTTTTCATTTGCAGTTTTGGAAGTTAACAGTTTCTAATGCCCATTATCTTCAAAGTGAAAACTGCTGGCAGCAAACTCTTGCTATTTTCCATACCTTGAAAACTGTCAATTAAAATGGAATCTCCTGTCAGTAAAAATGGACTTTAAAAAATAATAATTAAAATGGTTTTGATACCTAATACATAACTTAAGGGATCGAAGCCATTAAGAAATGTTGGTTTTGATCCAGCAAAAGAGGTGTGTGTATACAGCATTTTTTAATGACCTGGGACTTATCAGTACTGCTTGGTTGCTAGTCTTCTCGAAAATAGGCCAGCAGCCATTTTTGGAGGGCAGGAATAATTGACGTGGCTCTATATTTGCCCTGTTTTCATCACAAATGCAATTTCCAGCTTTGTTCTTTGCTGTAGTTTGAAAGTACTTTTGCTCCCTTAACTCTCCTTGTGCATTTGTATATGTTTGGTGTGTCTTCATTGCAGGTCAACTCATACAGCTCATTAGTTGTTTTGCAAAGGCAGAACATCCCCTACTAATAATTACCATGGTTCCGTCTATATTTCTCATACATTTGTTGGAAGAAATTTCCTGTGTTCGTTTCCCAGATAGGAAGCAGTCACCGATGCTGAGAAGAAATAGATATGGAGGCCACTGCCAGAAATGGGATCCTGTAATTCAGGAAGGCAAGAAAAGCTCCAGAGTTCCTGGCTTGCAAGCCACTTGGAAGTGTGTATATGAGCCTTTTATGCTTAATTCCTCTTTGAAGCTCCTGCAGCTTGATGGGTTTTGATGTGTTTCTGATTGCCCTGGGTTTTGTTTTTCCCGTCCTAAGGGTTAATTCTGTCAGGGGGCAGGAACAGGGAGTTTCAGTTTACCTTGGACAGTTTATTTTTAGTCTGATTCCCCTTATCTTGATGGCTCTACTTAAGTGTTTCTGTTGTCAGCTCTGCTCTGA
>SOZL01001461.1:0-23306 GCA_009733165.1 Naja naja
TATGCCCATAACGTTGGGAGCATAAATCATAGGTCACAATCCAGAATGGATTAATATATCAGCTTAGGTAATATATAAGGAAAGAAGTGCACATAAATAGGAAAAAAATGAAACAATCATTCTCTAAAACCATTCAAGTAAAAACAACAAACTGGATATAATCCACCAAGTTTAGGGATCATCAGGTGTATTTCGGTGTCAGTATCCTGGATATTTAGTATGTGTGTAGTGCAAATTTCATGTGTCCTTCAACTAAATTTCCAAAAGGTCTGAGTATGTCTTATAAGAAACTCATGGTCTTGTCTAACAGAAAAGCTATTGCAGCAGTTATAAAGATTTAATTCATTTACAGAACATAACAATATGATTTATTATTTTTAAACCTCATATTTTAATCAGAAATAAATTACACAAAATATGGGATATTTAGAGTTGTATAAGGACTAATTTACTTGCATCAACTAAACACAGTTCCAAAACTAACAAAAGAGAACAAAGGGAAGACTACACATCAAACAATAGAAATATATTATCTATACTGTAGATATTTACACTCAATGTTTTAATCAATACTAGGGGTTTTAGAACATATTTAATTATATGCAAAGAAGAGCTTTCTTTATGAAGCATGCTTTATACTACTTTCTTTCTTTTACTGACCTATTCTTAAAGATGAGAAATAAGAAACTACAAGAAAAATCATGATTTACCTTTATTTTTCTAGGACCAACTGAAAATGGTATTGCAGATGCTATCTGTTCGAAGATACTGTTACTGGGATTTCCATGGATGGTAAATTTGATTCTGACCCAGCATCAGTCAGTACCTTGTCACGCTTACGTTGTTGCCGTTTTTCTGTTGCTGATTTTGTTTCCCATGCACCTGAAACAGTCATAAGAAAGCATTAGTTAATCAGTAACGTACTTCCAAAATGTTTATCAGGGATCTTAAGGTATTACTCAGGAACTTATCAGGAATTATTAAATGAGGAAATCAGATTATGATCCAGCATATGATCAGAAGTGCATCTGCAGCAACTGTCTTTCATATTATTATTATTGTATTAAATTTGGATGCTAAGAAATCTTGCAGGCTCACATGGCTTACAACAATATACTAAAATATATAGATATAGCTTCCAGTTCTCACTTTTGAATATCTTTATTGCAAATATAACTCTGACTGCCCTGAACTCTGTAGATGAAGTTTTTATAATGATTAAAAAAGACTGCTTATGCTGACAGCTAAATTGTTATCCTTCCAAAACATTCCAAAATGTCTGGCCGCTGGTTTCTTCTTAAGATGTAATGTGCAGTTTAAATCTGCTTTCTATATATTGGACAAATTTTAATATTCAAAAATGATTCTTAAAACTTCCAAAATTCAATGTAAAGATTGAGCTGTTAATATGAAGATCATCCTATTAAAAGGTTAGAAACATATCTTTTAAGATTCAAATATGAACTATGAATTCTTTAATTATGGCTTCCATCTAGAATTTGCTTTCTGTGGACATAGAGGTTCCTTTCACCTGCAAAAAGCTCAGGATCTAAAGGAATTCTTTGGTAAATTGGAAGTGATGCTTGTAATCCACTTCCTCCCACTGCAATTTCCTCCCAAAATTTGCATTGGACACTGGGAGACATCTTGTAGTCATAGGGAA
The DNA here is from genome assembly GCA_009733165.1 of Naja naja. Lineage (NCBI taxonomy): Eukaryota > Metazoa > Chordata > Lepidosauria > Squamata > Elapidae > Naja > Naja naja. The sequence continues at coordinate 1,664 of SOZL01001461.1, forward strand.
ATGTAAAGAATGTGTTTTTCAGTACCTTCATCGGCTTCCTTTCCATCACCACGTGACTGATCCTGAGCTGTTTTAGCGTCTCCTTTGTTTTTCCTATTTTTCTTTGACTAAAGTAGAAGGAAAATATTTTCTCTCAGAATAAATTCATGCTATCAAAATGTCTGAAGTTCAGCAACAGGAATGACCCGAAACATGATGAAGTTATATAATCTTTCTATATTTTTTAATTTTTTCAGAAACTATGAAGTGCAGACCCAAAACCAACAGTACCTTGATTCATATTACTTACCAAAGATGCACACTTATATGACAAAGTATCTTAAAGACACAATTTTAAATACACTTAAGCTGCTTTCATTTCATTGGGTCTTACTTCTGAAAGGACTTGTAATATGGCACAAAGTTGCATGAAGAAAATCAAGACGCTGCTTGTACCAAGCTGCAAGGGAGCTCAGAAATCACTCCTCTTCCTTATCTGACCCACAGTATTGTTTCCAACTTTACTGAGGGGAGGATGAATAAAGGAAAACTGCATTCTTGCTCCCTAGCCTGGTGTGTTTCCAAGGGCTTGGGAGGCCCATGGTCAATGGGTGGGCACCCTTCCTCTTTGGAGGAAGGGAGCCCTTTATGGGGGAGGCTACTTTACACTGCATCCTTTGAGTTTCCTGAATGTTTAAAGGCATAGAGGGCAGGGGGAGATGGGCAGGTGGAGGGAGTTGCAATGCCCCTGTGGTTGATCAAAGTGCAGGTGGTCTGCCAAGTGTCCAAATTTTAACACAAGAACGCAGGGTGTTTCAACAACCATAACTCAAGGCACAGGTTGAAATTCCCTTTCTTCAGTGCTATCATAATTTTGGTTGCTGAACAAATTGTCCCAAGTTGTGGATTCTGTATGCATTTTTGAAGACAGAAAAGACTATTTTTCTAGTCTTAAGAGTTAAGACACAAATCATAACATACAAAATCTATTCTTGGAGGGAACTTATTATTTGTAATTAAAGTAAACTGTGACTGATCCAATTCCAGCAAAATATAACAAAAGCCAGTTTAATGATGGTCTTGAATTAAAAGATTAAAAATAATATTTTTTATCAGTCACTAACCAATAACCAACCTTTTCAGTTTTCTTTTCCATATCCAATGTCTGCTTCAGGTTTTCTTTTCGTGTTGTCTGTATTATTTCTTCAGACACATCATGAGCTGGTTGACCATTAAGCTGAATAAATAAATATATATATATATAAATGATAAATTTTATGCAACAGAAATAAACCTGTCTATATTAAACAATTACTGTACAACATAAATATCAGTATTTCATCAATTTAAATGAAATGTACCAAGGATGTAATGACTTTAATTTCTTAGATGCTGGACAATAGGATTATAACTAATATATTATTATGCTATTCACACATTTTTCATACTGCCTCCTTTGATGGCTCCTTTTATTGAATCAACAATAACATCATGGAAGAATCCATAAATAAAAATTCATCCTCGTTAAACTAGCACAATTTAATTAAAAATGGTTATCCAGTTACCATAAATTCAATCTAATGTGTGTTTAAAAAGGTTTCTTCAGGACTTTCTAGAATGCCAGGAGTTAGAGACAGCCTTATCTTTGGGAGAAGCAAATTTTACAATGGGAAAGGTCTATGATCTAACTGACACCCCTTTCTCCACTCCTTTATATACTTAATATCTAAAGATGAAGTAACTTAAACTCTTAACTTCTCCAGAGAAAACTAAAATAGATGCAAACAGTATCACTTCATTACCAATTAATCAAAGTTAAAATCGTTAATTTAAAGCCTGCTTCAAGTTAAGTATAGACCAAGGCCATAAAAGTACCATTTGGGATTACATTTACAAAAATGATACTACAATAGAAGCAAAGCCCTGTAACAAAGTGTTGCCGTTTAAAGTTCTCCTATTCAGGAATAAACAGAATTTTCATTGCTTTTTTCAAAAATTCCCTGTTAGAAAATTACAGTGCTAAATAAATTCTACATAATTTACATTATTTGTTTGCCCACTTACACATCCTTTCAGGGCTGTAAAACATAATGTGTTTTAATAGAATCCGACCCAGTCTTTGATTCAAATTGTTGGGCTGTTGTAATTTAAACTGATTTTTAAAAAAATTGAACATTCATGTTCAATTTCACTATTTTAAGCTTTTTGGGCACACTTGTAAGTAGTGCTTAAATGACATTTCTAAATATATATACATTTATCAGAGTTGATTTGTACCACATATATTCAATGTTACTTGGTAGAAAAACAAACGAATTTATGAAAAATCTATGTATGATTTTCTATTTCATATGGATTAAGTGGGCAGTCCTTAAGATACCCAGCATAATCTGGAATCTTCCAATTTCCTGCCCAAAAAGTAAATTAAGGCATAGGATTCCAATAGATTGAGGATAAGTAAGAAGAAAATATTTGTTTCTCCTGGCTTAGAAAATAATTGGCATTACTATTAGCTATGCTGGTGATACATGCAACTGAAAAAGATTGCAGTGCAAGTGCAGTGGCTAAGATAGTTTTTATGCACATTTTGAAGACAGCCAGAAATGTATTCAAGTAATCTAAATATAGCAATTCAGTTTTCCTGGAGATATATCATACGTTGGAAATGTCATCAAGAACAGAAAGTATGAAATGAGAGATAAATTGAACGCTCACCTGAATCTAAAAAAAACTTACCAAGAATAGCACACTACCTCTTTCAGTTACATTACAGACCATGCCTTCTCAAATCAGATATGATTTATTTTAACCAGACATTAGTTGTGCTATGGAACAGTATAAAACCTAACACAGGATCCAACTAATTCCTTATATTATGCAACCATCGCCACTGAAAAAATGTTTAAGATACATTGCTTTAAAGCCAAATTTTCAGTAACAATTCTTGTTTGTTGATGTTTTGGGTACCAGATTAAATACAATTATGCTCCAACTATGGTTTTCAAAATGTACACAGATGTGATCAAAACTTTAAACAGGTCCAAACACTACAACTTAATGTTGCTGGGCAGAAAACGCATAGATAAAATAGTAATACTTTTGACAGAATAATTTCTATCACAAATCTTTCTCCTTCCTTCTCCATATGTGAATATAATATCTTCTCTGACTCTATTGCTCAATACATGCTCTCAGAAAGAATATTGCTTCATATACCCCAAGGAGGAACATCTCCACATGGAGGCAAGCTCTCTGCTGGTGAAGACCAGGCACTCCACTTCATTATTAACACTAAGTCTGTGCAGCGCTCTGGATTTAATTGAATAAAGATACATTTAGGTACTCACATTAGACCTCTCAGCAACTCCTTTAAAGCAGCCACTATCTTTCCTGGAATAAAGTCCTCTGTAGCTGTTGTATATCCCCAGGACAAGTTATGTTTAAGGAGTTGCCAGTAGGTGCTATAAGTACTCTAAAGCATCTTCTTCCTTCAAATTCAGAGCATTGCATAGTGCTAATATCACTGCTAGTTAAATATGATCAGTTTTGCCTTGCAGAGTTATAACCTGAATGAACAGAGCAGAACAGTACTGTAATTGCATTAAAAAAATCCACTATAAACATAAAGGGAGAAAGAATATACAGTACAGTCACTGCAGTTTCCTATGCCATTAAATGGGACGGGGAAAAGCACCCAGCAATTATCACTCTTCTGCCATTGCCTCATATCTTTTATATCCAAATTTCTATGATGGTCTCTCACATTTTGGGGACCCATTCTGCATTTTTTCTCTGTGGGGAACAAGGAAAGCCTATTCCCATGATTACTACCCTGCATTAGGATGCAGTTTCTTCATGGAGATGGTTATCTCCTTGGCCTAAAGGAGCCACTTTTCCGCCTCTGCACATAACTAACAGATATGTAATAGAGAAGGAATATTGCTTGCACAACTGGAGCAATGCATGCTGGCATCTACTGAATCAGTGACTAAGACCCAGAAGAACTGCTAATTAAACGACACCCCTCCTTTTATCCTAGTAATTTGGATCTATAAAATCAACAATAGCAACTTGAATTATGCCCAGTTTCTGAAGGGCATAAAAGGAGTTTATCAGAATATATGAAACTGCCAACCGGCAAGGTTTTGAAAGAAGTGATTTGCTACACAACTAATGTGAACAAACTACAGTACTTTTGAAATCATTTTTGCAAAAAGCACATCTGCTTTAGCAAGGGAAGTGATTCATTTGCACAAATGGATATTGTAAACACCTCTTTCAAATGCTTTACAATACCCTACCAAAAAGTAGGTTTCCAGAAGAAAAAGCAATTGTAAAAGGTTGGCAGATTTCCCTGGAATATTATAATGCAAAGGTGGATTCAGAGACACACTAACTGGGATTTCACTTTCAGAGCATGATGAACTCCAGAACAAGCAATCTAATTCTTTTTAAGAATAATTCCTTTCATTGGCTTAAAAGTGTAAACAAGCTAACGCTCCTCAGATAAGTTTGGATTTCAATGAACAATTACTACCTGTATTATCAATCTCAAATAATTATGAAAGTCATTGTTTAAAATATCTGAAGACACACAAGTTGCCAAGCACTGATTCAGAAATTACTTCACTATATTTGACTATTAAAATAGTTGAGCTTATACAAATATAACCAAGAGCATACAATTCCAAAAACAATGTCTCTTAATGGATTTTCTAATTCCATATTAATGCTTCCAATAACATGCCCACAAAATTTCTAATTCATACTGCAGTGCTTTAAAACACTGAAATTAATAAACAAGCAAGACATGTACCAGAATCTATAGTATTATAAACTTTTGATACTAACTTTGGAAATCTAAATTTACTGTGCTTTATACATATAATTTAAAGCCTATAAATAACTTTTCAAATATGCCAGTGCACTTGATAATGTGGTCATGTATAATTTGTTTTTGCACATAATTCTGAACAAAATTTAGAAGTCTTAAGCACTATTTTATAGCGAACAGGACAAAAAATGTTTAAATACGTGTGACCAGCATATTTCTATTATAGCTATTACAAATTCATTAAATATTTCTCCTAATCAAGCAATTATGCTGAAAAAAGTTTAACTGAATCACACCCACTATATCCAAAATTAGTATTAGTTGATTAAGAAACATTTATCGACACCACATGAGTGAATGTTAAAGTTTGACCTTGTAGTCCAGCCAAGGGTTATTGCTTCACAGATTTTCTGTACAGCAAAAGTTACGAAACTCATATGGATCCTCAAATTTTGTAACACATGCATAAGTATTCTGACAGATGCACACTATTTATTTATTGCCTCTTATTAAAACCTTGATCAAATAGTTAATTACTATGACATTCCTTATAAAGAAAAACCAACTACAGAAAACCAGTACTATTGTAGTAGTCAGTGACCCCTCACGAGAGCAATCACATGAGCACCGCAACTTCAAAAGGCTCTTAGAAGATTGCAGATTATCGCAGTGATATGGAAAAAAAATCTAACTACTCATTACATTGTTCTGGAGAACCCATTTTCTGACATTAATTTCAGAATATGCGGGTGGGGGGGGAGGCATGATAGGGTACACGTGAAGGCACGTACGGACAACTTTTAAAGCCAAAGGCGTTAGAAAAGCCCAAAACTTCAGCCAGATAAACTGCATTGAACCCAGGCTCTTGTAACACCCCGATTTCCTTCACAGCCACTTTTGACACCTGTCGCCCTGGCACCCACCCGGCCGGTTTTCTCCGCTGCCTTCTTTTTATTGCGCTTCTTCTGCTCTTCCCCCTTCAGCAGCAGCATCGTGGCAGTCCCAGGAGCTCCCTTGTTCGAGACGCCGCCGCCGCCGCCGCGGCCTCCCGTCAAGCCCGGGGTCGCCGCCGTCTCATCTTCTTCCTCCTCCTCCTCTTCCTCCTCCTCCTCGTCGTCCTCTTCCCCTACTTCGGCCGCCCTCCTGGAAGGCTTTCTGCGCATCCCTCCACGGGCGCAGGCCGCGGCCCTCAGGAGCCCCAGCAGCAGCAGCAGCGCCAGAACTGACGTGGAGAGCAGAACGAGCCAGGTGGGCAGATGTTGCGGCTCCAGACCGGCAGGCAGCGGCAGGCCCAGCTCGGAACGCAGCAAACCCACCCCGGACGACAACACGTCCCGCAGTCGGGCCGACACCTCCTCGGCCTGCTGGGCCACGGCCTCCAACCAGTTCGGTGCAGCCATAGCTCCAGCGGACACCGAGCAGGCGCTCACGTCACTGCCAACACATCGCCTCGGTACCAATGTCGGAGGCCCTCGGCGGTTCCGCCGCCCTTCCGCTCCGTCGACAGGCAGGATAAAAAAGGACCGGCGATTGGGCGCCTCGCTTCGGCGGGGAGAAGCGCCGCATCGGCCTCCCGCGACCTAAGAGAGCAACGTCACCCTCCGCCGCCGAATGTCGGCGGCCGCAGCGTCCTAGCGCGCACGCGCGCCTGGAAATGCCCCGCACGGGGGCGACGAAGACGATCACGTGGGGCTGAGGGAGACGTCGGTTGGGGAGCGCGGAGAGCGCGCGAACGCGTCGGCTGTCTCCTCTGTCCTCATTGGTGGCGGCTCCCCTCCGCCCCGCTTTTCTTTTATGGTCGGAGCCGAAGAGATGCTTCTAGCGAGCCTGACAGGGCGCGTCATGCCTTGCCTGGGATTGGATGGCGGTGAAGTTGTAAAGGAATCTCGACGTGGCAGTGATTTCCTCACGGAGGCAAACGGGAGGAGGAGCTATTGCCCTAGATCTGACCAATCAGAGCCTTCCAAGACTCTGATAGTGCCTGAGAGGAGAAATGAATCTTTTTTTCTACAGAAGGATATTATAATTGCATTTGATGTCCCTGCTGATATTTAATATATTCAATGTTTTCTCATCATAGTTACATTGGATCTTTATAATCATATAAGATAACAATAATTACTTTTAAATGAAACTAAAGGCACCCAAGCCAGCCTCAATGCATATTTTTCCTTACTAGCAGGAAAAACATGGAGCGAGGATAAAATTGCAGTCTCACTATACACATAGTTCTCGACCAGTGGTGGGATTCAAACCTTTTACTACCGGTTCTGTGCGGCTTGGTGGGCATGGCAGGGGAAGGATACTGTAAAATCTCCAGTCAGAGGTGGTATTTGCCGGTTCTCAGCCCAAAATTTCTGTTGAGTGAGATATTTGTTAAATGAATTTTGCCTCATTTTATGCCCTTTCTTGCCATAGTTGTTAAGAGAGTCACTGCTGTTGCTAAGTTAGTAATCTGGTTGTTAAGTGAATCCGACTTCAGTAGTGACTTTGCTTGTCAGAAGGTCACAAATGGTGATCACATGACCTTGGGATACAGCAACAGTCATAAATATGAACCAGTTGCCAAGCATCTGAATTTTGATCCCATCGTGGGGCTGCTGCAAAGGTCATAACTTTGAAAAACAGTCATAAGTCACATTTTTCAGTGCCATTGTAACTTTGAACAGTCTCTACACTAACTGTTGTAATTCAAGTACGGTTTGTACAATGGATGATTTAAAAACACATATGCAGACACATGTCTATGAAAATTCTCAGTCATCCAGTTCATGTTTGTCCCAAAGGTGCTTTTTCAAGAGGCAACTGAACTTTTTGGTTCTTCTTTGCTTCTCATCCAAGAAGCTTTTTCAGCTCTGAACGGTCAAAGAAAAACCAGAAAGTCCAGTTGCTTCTCGAAAAAGCATCTTTGGGATATGCAGACACACTTTCAGATGGCCACTAGATGGCAACAAAGAGGTCTGCAATGATTACTTCCCTCCATCTAGTGGCCAGAGTTTGTAGCTCAGATATGGTAATCCTATATAATCCTATATCCTTAAACTCCTAATTAAATGAATCATTTTTAATGTTTCTCTGTTTTAATATATTCAAGGGTAGCTGAGCCTGACAGGCAACTTACTGTTTCAAGAGGGGACTCTAAGAAGGTTTTAAGCCCACTAATCCTAACTGCAGTTTTCTTGGAAAGGTTTTTTTAGAAGTGGTTTGCCATTGCCTGCTTCCTAGAGCTAAAGGAGAGTAATTGGCCCAAGATCACTCAGATGGCTTAGTGCCTAAGGGGCAGAGGTGCTATTCAGCAGGTTTTGACCAGTTCTAGAGAGCCAGTAGCGGAATTATGAGTAGTTCAGAGAACTGGCAAATACTACCTTTGACTGGCCCTGCCCCCATCTATTCTCTGCCTCATGAGTCCCAGCTGATCGGCTGGAAGACCCAGCCGATTGTTACCCTGCACAGGAGAGTGGAGCTGGAAAGCAGGTAGGTAGGGTGGGGAGGGAATGGGATTTTGCAGTATCCTTCCCCTGGAGTGGGGTGGGAATGGAGATTTTACAGTAGTGTCCTTCCCCTGTCATGCCCCCCAAGCCACACCACACCCCAAGCCACGCCCACAGAACCAGTAGTAAAATTTTTTGAATCCCACCACTGCTAAGGTGGGACTAGAACTGAGATTCTCCCAGTTTCTACTTTAACCACTATACCAAATTGGCTCTCAGTTTCAAAGTTTGGCAGCCAGAAGTTGCCTAAAATGATAGTAGAGACAGGAAGTAACAGATGAAGCTGACCAGGGACTGTAGGGAAGGGAATGTGCTTGCATTAGCCTGAACTGTCAGTAAACACCCAGCTGATCGCATTTGCCACCTAATATCACCACTTTTTGAATAAATGGATATAGAAGTGCATCAGATTTTATATATTTTGCTGCTGCTACTGGATGGCGTTGCCCGGGATGTGGGTGTGTCTTGCCTACACTACTTTAATACAGATGCATCTAGAATAATTTAAGGCTGCCCAGCTGCTTTTGGGTTAAGAAAACATCGAGGCCAATATAACGGGGGCATTGCAATATTGTGTTACTAGATTGTACCGTGGTAGGTGAAAGTGGGACAGGTCAGAAAATTAAAAAACATAATTGGGAGCAGTACCAGAGGTGGTATTCAGCAGGTTCTGACCAGTTTTCTTGGAAAACTGGTAGCGGAAATTTTGAGTAGTTCAGAGAACCGGCAAATACCACCTCTGACTGGAGATTTTACAGTATCCTTCCCTTGCCACACCCACCAAGCCACGCCCACAGAACCAGTAGTAAAAAGATTTGAATCCCACCACTGAGCAGTACGTATGAATTCAATTTAGGTGTGTAGCAATGCAGCCAGGCCTTGTGAAAACAATTGATGCCAGAATTTTGAGAAATAGTAGCTGTAGTTAAATTTTTACAGATTGGACTATATATAGATTACTATATTTAGTTCTTGGTGCTGCTTTTAGGAATGAGATTAATATATGGCAGCATACGGTATTCTAAAATAGCATGATGAAGATGATGAAGGCTCTTGAAACTACATTGGGTGAGGCAGTGGATTAAAGAAGGAATGATTGATAAAATACGATAGTGATCCAATTATCTGAAGGCTTGTGATTGAATGGTGGAAGGTGCTTGTTATAAGTTGCTCTAGAAGCAAGACTGATTGATGATTATGTGCTACCAAGTCTTTTTTGACTCCTAGCAACCACATAGATGTCCAATCCCTTACCTGGCCTTTCAATGGATCATCATCATGGAGCATCATCATCACTGAAACTGTGTCCAGCCACTTTGCTGCTGTTGTCTTCCTTCCCTTTCCTTCTACCATTCCCAGCATTACAGTCTACTCCAGAAAGCTGGATCTTTGCCTATGATGTCCAAAGTAGGATGATTTGAGCCTGTTAATTTGTGCCTCTAGTGACAATTCTGGGTTGATTTGGTCTATGATCCATACATTTGTTTTCTTGGCTGTCCATTCAGGAATCTTCTTCAATTGGAAGCAAGACGAGAACTAAATGTTGAAATACCAAAGCAGCTTTCCACTAAATATTAGGGGAAGAGTTGCCAAAATAGAGATATAGCATCTTTTCACCTTTTTGAAGTACATAAACAAAAAGTGAATAGTTATCCTTTAGAGATAAGGTAGTTCTGTCCTGCATTAAAAAAGAGACACATCAGTGTCTTTTATGGTGAATCCCAGTTCTATGATACTGTGAAGTCAGACTGGTTGATTTCTTTTTATATGCTAATAGGATATTCTTGTGAATATAATCTCTTTGCCATGGAGACAAGCTCAGAAATTTGAATGGACTTTAAAGCCCTTTTCTAGGCAGGCAAAAGTGTATCACAAGGTTTCTTGATCTATGAAACATATTCATGTGCAGGTTTTTTTCTCCCTCTCCATAAATTATTGCTGCATTGTTCTTTCTGACTTAACAGATCTCTTTCAAAGAATTGCCACCCCGGTTTTTAACTGTTTTTTATATATACAGATTTCACTTAAATGCTGTTTCCTGAGCCTGGCTTATTGATTTGGGAATAAGTAACTGTTCATGAGATTAGAATGTACATACCAGCCGGAATATGAACTTGTTGCTGTCTGGGAACTGATTAATAATAGACAAGCATATCTAGAGATTTTTAGAATGTCCTTTTAAGCTTGCAACTTATTACATGCATTGTACTGTATATTTCTTGAGAAAATGCATTATCTATTCTGAAAAAGTTTGTTTGTTTACTTAAATTTATTGGCCACCCAACTACAGGAGACTCTCAGAGAATGTCTCAGAGAATAGAAGACATGACACATCCTTTCTCATCCCGCATTCTTTCTAAAAAATCTCTTTCTTCTGATGGAGTTGGTTCTACTTTTAATCTTAAAAGATGCTTCTTTTTTTGTATTCTCACCAAGAATCCTTTGTATATCATTATCATTTCAGTGTTTAAAAACTAATTTAGCATAATTTTAATTACCCATTTTGTCCAAAAGATGAGTACAGTTCTTGATCCCCACAGGTTGCATACCATAATACTGTTTTAGAATTATAACTCTCTCTTTCTCTCTCTCTCTTTCTCCCTCTCCCTCTCTCCCTCCCTCCTTCCCCACTGCCTCTCTCTTCTCTGCTGTATGGCACTTTCAGTATCATCTTGGAGTGAAATTGCAAATGCTTGAGTAATTTTATGTGTTATCTTCTGCACATCTATTGTAACCAATGCTTATAAATAATGTGATTTTCTTGGTGTGATGACCCGGGGCGTGGCACAAAGGCAACATAGTCAGATAATCAATAAGAGTCCCTTTATTATCTCCAACTTTTCCCCCAATGTCCAGGTTACCTTCTGGCTGGAGAAAAACTCTCCCAGGAACAGCCTTTGACTGCAGAAAATAAAGTCCAAAACATGAGCAACATAAACTGTAACTTAAAGTCCAAACAAGCCAAACTGAAGTAATTAGTTTGGCAAGGCAGAAGCAAGAATTTCAGGCTTGAAGGCATGGCAAAACTCACATAGTTGGGAAGATGCCAGGAACACAGATAAGCCACGACAACACAGGATAAAGTCACATTTGCTCCTAGCAGCCTGCCTTTCTTATCAACTGTTTTCCCAGCTGTGGCTAATGAAGGGAATCAGGGCCCAATCCTCTCTCATAAGCCACATAACCCATGTTGCTCTCTTCTCCGTTCCTCCCTGCGTACCCTAGGATGAAGAGGGGATGGGCCTTGTTCTTCCTCTGAACTCCCTCTCCCTTGTTCTATCTCTCCCCCGCTCTGCCTAGCCGGACTTCGCCTTTCCCAGCATCTTCCACAGCCAACGGAGCCACACTCCCACTCCCTGTCAGTTGTCTGGCTTCCTCCTTGGATTCAGACTCTGACAGGGGCATGAACTTGGCCTGATACAATATGGCAATAATAAAATCCCACAATCAATATTTTATTCAGCTTGACATGCATTGCAGAGCATATAAATAGTAACATTCATCTTGATTTAGATACTTCCTATGAATTTGTGTTTGGTGCTTTCAATTCAGTATTCTCCTGGCAACTGTCTGGACTTCTCCTTGCAGTCCAGAATCTTTTGGTAAGATTTTTGGAAGTGGCTTTCCATTGCCTTCTGCCTAGGACTTAGGGAGAGTAACTGGTCCAATGGCACATGTCTAGAATTATGCCTAAGGCTTGATTAAAACTCATGGTCTCCTGGTTTCTAGCCTGGTGCATTAACCCTGCATCAAATAGGTTCATTTTATGTGCATTTACATAAATTTAAATTTATGTATCTGTATACTTCTCCTAAAAGCAGGTTCAGGGTACTGAAATGCCATGGTGATTTCTGAATGGCAGTTCTAAAAAAAATAGCCTTACCAAATATGAACGTGCATTTTATGATAAATAATGCATTTCTGTAAATTCACTCAGCTCAATGCAAGACTCCATTTTAATAGAGAATGAATATTGTTGGCATATACAGTATTGTGTCTTATCTCTTAATAGCTTCAGGATGAGATAGCTGCAATGCCTGGGACATAATTAGCCATTAGCCATTCTCACTGTTTATGCCAGGTAGTTATTTACAACTGCTCCATCAGGCCTTTCCTGTCATCTAACTTCTGCCTGACATTTTCATAGTCTTATGGCTTAAGCTTTAATTGAGCTAATTCTAGTTTCTGCAGTAAGAACGCCATATGGATGGATAAATAATATTTCAGAAACTGATTAAGCCATCTAGCCCTTTTATTTGTGCCTCTGTACTTTCTCTTTAAACCTTTTCTCAGCAAAACTCTATCTGAAGAGCTTACAAATGTATTTTAAAGGTATTGTTGGTGACCTTAACGCTAAACTGAGATGCACCTCTCTTGGGGAGGTTCAGGCAGAGTCCAAGGAAGGGTGATGAAATATATATATATAATTAAAAATAAAGTTTCATTGTACTGTTTCCATTGTTCATTTATGTTTATTTTAGTGTTTGGATTTTTAGGGGAAGTGCGTACATTAAGATTACACTAAAGGGAGTATGATGGCAAAAATGTTTAGGAACCTTGCTTTAAAGGAAGAGGAACCATGGAATTGTTTTCTTAGCCCTACTAAGATTATCAATATTCTTTCTTTTAGTTTAGGCAAGGTCACAAGGGAGGGGGAATTACCACTAAATAGCTGAATATATAACTTTGTGGTTTCTTGCCATTTGACAGCTGCCTAAAGCATTTTTCCTTCTGTTGCAATACAAAGTTTATCCTGTATGACAGGTATCTTATTGTGTCTTGAAATGAAAAGTTTTAAGAAAACCATATATATCTCCAACCAAAAAGAGACCCTCAATATAGTTTTATATGTATTTTGTGTGTGTGTGTGTGTGTGTGTGTGTGTATGTATGTATGTATGTATGTAATATAATGATATACTGTAATGGTTTGGGAAACCAAGAAGAAAATGGAAACCTTCAAAGAGGCATATTTGCCATCCATTATATCATAGTTTTGAGAAGTGGTTTCTTTGGGCTATCATACATTGAATGGCGAATATGTCTTTTTCTAAGTTTTCATTGAGAGAACTGATTGCTGTATTAGGTAAATTTCAAGTCCCACCTTGGCAACAAAGGCAACTGGGCCAATCATTTCCTCTCAGTCCTAGGGTCAGACTCCGTTCGGTTTCATAGAAACTTTGGCAATAAACTATTTTACTCACAGTCCTTTGTGGGTAGATTCGCCAACACCTAGGAAGAAGGCAATGGCAAGCCACTTTTTGATAAACTTTGCCAAGAAAACTATCTCAAATCTGGTATTTCTCTATGTTGAATTAAAAACTGAGTAAAATGATTTTGATTCTTCCTAAGGAAGATGGGTTTTAAATAGAGCTTTTACTGTAGAACTACCAATTTACAGACTTTTATTATGGGAGGTTGGTTAAGCATCTTATATCTAGGATGCTGATGACATAATAACCAGATGTCAGCATAGAGATCAGGTGTATGCACAGAGCATGGTCAAAAAATGAAGATGGTGGTCACAATGGTGCGATCAAGCTGTTTGGTTTTTATATGTGTCACATACCCTTTCCATATCTCTTTACTATGTCTACTGGTCATCTAGAGCTTTGCAATCAAGATTTGCTAAGTTTAGCTGAGGGACTAGTTTTAAATGACTTACTATATACCAGCAGGAGAATGGTATAATGTACGTACATACATAGATGCATACATAGATACATACACACATACATACTTCAGAGAGGCATTTAAGAACAATATTCAAATAATGCTTTTCTTATGGAAGATATGAGGAAAATGTAGCATTGTGACATAATATTACAAGTTGTCTATCAAGAACATTTTGTGCAGACAATTATTTTGGTATTAAGAGCTTTATCAAAATTAGTTGTGGAATGGGTTCTTTCTGCAATACTAGCAATAAATTCTGATGATCTCTACTTGAATTCAGAGGAATGTTCTAGTGGGTAGATTGGATTACTTGTACAGTTTGCCTCCAATGATTTATTGTAGTTCACCCTAGTCAATTCTAGCAACATTTTTCAAATCCTTAGGGGAAAGAGATATTGGCTTCCTGGTTGAGTAAGTGTCTGATATTAGCCCTCTCTAATAAAACTTGACAAGCTGATAATGCGTTATGCATCAACCGAGGGATAGCATCAAGATCTCTAGAAGTTATGGTACTGCTTTATACTGCACTAGTGAGATCACACTTGGAAAGCAGCATCCAATTTTGTCACCATGATAGGAAAAAAAAATTGCCACTCTGAAAAGTGTGCAGAGAAGTGCCAAAAAGATGATAAGGGGTTTGGAGGCTAAATTGTATGATGAATGGTTGAGGAAGTTAGGTATGTCAAAGAGAAAGATTAGGACAGGGCACATGATAACTGTCTTCCAGTACTTGTGGGGCTGTCAAGAGAAGAGGGATTGACTTATTCTCTAAAGCACCAGGACAAGAAGTAATGGGTGGGAAGCTTGTTAAAGAGATATCCAACCTTGAAGTAAGACGAAATTTTCTGACAGTGAGAACAATTAATCCTACATGGGTGCTCCATCACTAGAGATTTTCAAAAATAGAATGGATAACCATTTGCCTGGGATGGTGTAAGTCTCCTGCCTTGAGCAGGGGTTTGGATTAAAAGACCTCTAAGGACACTTTGAGCCCTATGATTCTATGTTCCATGTTAATATCTATCAAAATTATCTCCAGCTTTATTAATTTAGTATCAACCAAGAATTTATCTTGGTTTTTTCCCCTAGTTGTTGAGTAATTGGTGCATTTTATTTGCACAACAGAACTACTTTGAAAACAGCAGCTGGACTCCCAGGCATCTGCATTAGATACAAAGAATTCAAATTCAGAAATATATATATATTGACAATATAACACAAACTCTGTTCTGTGGTATGTGTGTTGCAACATAAGGGCAGAAATTATGTTACAGTGTCACAACATATATTTAGTCACTTGCCCTTTGACTCTCATCATTGATAGTTGCTGAATTTTGGATATTTTCTAAAATGGGAAGCAACCTTTTCAAGCTGTGAGGGACAATCAGAACACATAATGACATCTGTTAAAGCCAAATTTGTGCAATCTTCTCCCACATTTATTTTTAAAAGTATGGTTAAATTCAGATTCTATTGTGTTAATGCTAATGTCACCTTTCTTTTTCTGTGCCTTAAAACTCTCCTTGCTGAGTGAATTGTTTCAAAAATGCAAAAGTTCTGCACATTATTTTGTAACTTTTTGAATTAGCCCAATAAGGGTTCTGATATTCTATTGAATTTAGACAAGTTTATGTCCAGTAAGGCTACCTTCTATTTGTTCTGTTTTGTTTAAATCTTGTATTTTGTTTAACATGGAAAAGCAACCTGCATTTTAAAAAGAAGCTAGTATTTCTATGGCCAGCAGATGGCAGTTAATGCTCATTCAGTAAGCCTTAAAGATTTCTTTTGCAGTTTTACCAGTTTTTACAACTTACTACTGGTAATTAAATAACAGTGAAGGGGGATACACATAGCCTAGTTGGAATTATGAGTAATATTGCATTCCCCTTGTATGGGAATAATGTGGGACCCATTTATCTCTGAAAGTTCATTTGCTGACAGCTTTTGTGTTTAATTATGCAAAATTAACAGTAAGTAGTTCTGCTGTGTAAAATCTTCCTCACTTGGCAAGATATTCAGAATATTTGTATGATTATATTTTTTTGTATCTCAGTTGCATACAGAGCTACTGATGTGCACATACAGTGACAACTACCTGAAATGAATGGATTAAGCCTTCAGTTTGTTGGAGTGTGCCTAGCACCACAATATCACATGTCAGTTTGAAACAGTGGAGGCTCAGTCTAAAAGACCTCCACTAAGAAATTGGATGGCAAGAGTGGACATGGCTGGATCTTCTGGAAAAAGGAGGGTAAAGAGATGGAGGAGAAAGAAGAAAAGGGTAGAAAGCATATTTAGAAAGCATGGTTGGAATGGTAATAACATAGTCAGAAGGGACCTTAGAGATCTTATAGTCCAACCCTGTACTCAAGCAGGAGAACCTACACCCTAACAGAGAAATGGCCCTTCAATCTCTTCTTAAAAATCTCCATTGATGGAGCACTCACAACTTCTGGAGGCAAACTGTTCCATTGATTAATTGTTGTCGTCAGGAAATTTCTCCATAATCTAGGTTGATTCTCTCCTTGCTTAGTTTCCATCTATTGCTTCTTGCCCGCTTCTGGTGCTTTGCAGAATAGATTGACCTCCCCTTCCTTGGGACATCCACTCAAATATTGGGACAGATGTATTAGTGGTGGGAAAAGTAAACAGAAATAAAATATGCAACTAGTTGTGGAAGAACTAGTTTGGAAGGAAGAAGGAGGTATGGGACAATAGAAATAGAGGAAATAATGGAACAAGTTGGGGTGATTCTCATAAATTTTCTGACCAAAGGGACATCTGTTGGAAAGAATATTGTCCAAAGCCATAATCCCATAGTGGTAAAGAAGGAATTGCAAAGATCTGCAAAACAAAACCCTGAAAGCAACTGGGATCTAAGCTTCTGAAGTATCTATATGTGAGCATGATGTGTACGTCTATACTGTTTCCTGCTGCATTACAGGATATCTTCCTGAGCTTCTAAACTTGATTGTTGGGCTGCTTGGTTTGTATTGGGGTTTTAGGAGACTTAAATTTCCATACCATGAGAGAAGGTCAAAGATGGCTCAGGATTTCATGGCCAACCTGGCAACGATAGGCTTGTTGCAATAATATTTGGTGCAGCCCTTGTGGCAGTCATATGTCAGATCTAGTCTTGAACTTAAAGTAATTGGATCACTTGAGAATTAATCCTTTACCGTAAGCACTTCACCTACTGATCTAAATCATCAGAATATGGCGGAAGGAGTAATTAGAGTGGCTTGTTTTACACATTGTATATTCCACTCAGATTCCTGTAGGTGCTTGGAGCACTCAGTGGCCTGGCAGGTAGTGTCTGGCTGAATTCTGTAAAAAAAAGACTAGTTATCCCTTAGGCACTTTCTTTCTTTCTTGTCTGCTGATCCCATGGAGTCAGGAACTCTAGGACAGCGGTTGCCAACCGGTGGGCCACGGCCCACTGGTGGTCCATGAGAAAATTTTGATGGTCCGAAGAGAAATGTCACTCCCAGAGCACCCCCCAAAGCAATTAATCCAGGCTGCACAGGAACACAAGTCTTCCCCACCCACATGGCCCATTCCTACCCACTCACTCCTTACCCTCCTCACTCTTTCCTACCCACTCACTCCTTACCTGGCAAAGTTGCCTGCTAAGTTGCTATTTTTCCTTTTTTTCCCCTGACCATCAGCTGTTCTGCTGTACCGGTAAATTTTGATTAGCTAGAAAGCAGATCTTAGATCTTCGGCTCTGCTTTTAAGCAGAGCCAAACCTTCCTTAGGACTGAAGGTTCTATTATTCAGTGCAGACTCACGGCAAGCAAATTTTATGTGACAGACTCAGGTAGCTGATGGCAGATAGATAGATCACTGAATGATTCTGTGAGCATCTCAATCTGCCTGCCTGCTTTGCCTGATTTTGTGTAAAAGTTGCTCTTTTTTAATAAAAAATTCAATATTTACATACATGGTGTGTATGTGTATGTATGGAGTTAATTTTGTGAGTTTGCTTGCTAGCAAATTTTATGAGTTTGCTGCAAGCAAATTTTATGTGACAGACTCAGCTAGCCAATGGCAGATAGATAGATCACTGAATGATTCTGTGGGTAAAAGTTGCTTTTTTTAAATAAAAAAATCAATATTTACATAAATATTTATAATATTTACATACAAGCCATGTTGTATGACCACCAAGCTACACCCACAAATTAGGCCATGCCCACAGAACCGGTTGTTAAGGCATTTGAATCCCACCCCTGCCTCTGTGTGTTTGTGTGTGTGTATGTGAGAGAGAGAGAGAAAGAGAGAGAGGGAGGGAGATAGAGGTTAGATCAGAGGTCCAAAAGGTTGGAGATAAAGTAGCAAAAGAGATGCTTTGGCTGATTAGTGGAGCTGATGTTCTGATCAGTGGAGAAACTAGAAGTTAACTGAAAACAGGGAAGAGTTCATGTTCAAGACTACATTGTGGTAATAAAGGCAGTGAAGCATGCTTACTTATAATCTTCACTATATCAGTGGTTGATTCAGTGAGCTATTTGTGCAACACTACTAATAAAATTGGTCAGATTTGTTCATTTCTAGACTCTAAAAGTGTAAGGTCAGAGAAGGTGATTTTGTGGGATTGCTTCACAATTCAACCTGTTGAGTCTGAAGAAATGGAAAGGTGATATTGAAATGAAATCTACTATTCTGTGGATTAGAGAATGGCTAGATCCAGGAGAAGTTGGTCTATGTCCGGTGAGGAGATGAAGCTGACTATCTTAAGAAGGCAGAGTTATCCCCTTCTTCTCTGGATCTGGATAATTCACAGAAAGCTATTATGAAGGTGGGGCTGCAACTGTGGAACATACTAAATGAAACAGATCCTTTTCAGTCTGGATTCAGACTTGGACATAGGATGGAAATGCATAGGTTGCTCTGATTGATGGCCTTTGTTGAGACCTTGGTGGGAGGAGTATGTTCCTCCTTTACTTTTGGATTGTTCAGCATCTTTCAGTAGTTTTGGCCATGGTATCCTTTGTGAAAGTTAGAAGACTGTGTGTGCTCTTTCCTAAGTAAACAGTTTCATGTGGTCTTGATGGTGCGAGGAGAGGTCAGACTAGCAGTTTTTACCTCATGGAGTACTACAAAGTTAATCTCTCCCATTGTTGTCTTTAACATCTACATAAACCTCCTGGGTCTTCTTCACTCATGGTTATTGCTGGATAGCCAGGTGCACGCTATGCTAAGTGGTTTGTGTTTGTGTATGCATGCGTGCATTGTTCAGTTTTGACTTGTGCATCAGTTATGGTCCTTTCTGGTGAGGGTGATCAGAGTGACAGTTACCCATGCTTTTACGACATGTAGAATGTACTTCAATGCATACTATACGGCACTGTATTTGAAGACTATCTAAAATTATAACTGGTGCAATTTTTTTTGTGCTGGGCCATAAAAAATGCAGTGGGCTGCCTGTTATGACATTGATTAAAAAGTAACTTTACAACTAATCCTTGCATTTATGACCTTCACAGGTCTATAAAGCACAGCAAAGCTGAACTAAGATTATAGTACAATTCTGAATAGAATAGCAATGATCAGTTACGTATATTTGTGTGAGGTGAAATTAATGCACACCACACCACTATTATAGGTACTGTTAGCCATTTAACATCAGTTTGACCTGAAGTTACAGTGGGTAGCTTGTGACTTTCTGGAAATTAGTGGACTTCAGCTTGTAAACCCTAATCATTGGCTAGGCTGGGTTCTTTGCAACTGTTAAAAATAGGAGTCGAGGGACTTAACAGGTTCTTGATTCTGACTCCAAACAGACAATCTGCAAAGTGTATATGACTAGCTCCAAAGCCCCTAAATTAGAATTAAAAGAGAAGATGATTTCTGATTATTTTAATGATTGAAATTTAAGCAGAATATTTATAAATAACCAATGATAATACATAATATTTTGTGAATTATGAATAAAAATTTCCTGAATATTCCATTTATTTTTTAAAAAAATAAGCAGCTTGTTTCACAAGACTTATAAAGCCATAATTTGGTTGGGTGTGTTGTAAGAGCCCAGCCATGGTGGGATCAGTAGGAATCAGGTTGATGGAGCAGACTAGTGTATTGTCCAAATCTAGACCAAAGATTTTTTTTTCCTGGCGTAAGTCTTGGCATCTGTAATCAAGTAAGGAATATTTGCAAATCCAGGAAATCCTATCACATCTTGTACCTGTGCTGAATCTAATGGCAAGCTGATCTATTTTTGAGGTCCAACACACATTGTTCTCCAGGGGCCATATTTGCAGTCAGGGAAGGTGACACCTGAGCAAGAAGAAATGGCCACCTTCTGTATAGGGAAGGGATGAAAAGCAGGTTTAACCACTTCCATTGCTATGGCAATGGTACAAAGAAGTCCTAGTGAGTAAGAGTTTGCTAAAAGAGAGAAAAAAAACCCTAGCAGCACACTAGTCTTCTCAATCTGCTGGGGCCTCAGCCTTGCTGAAGAACATTCATGGCTCATGGGCTACCTCTTACTGAAAAAGTGATGTACTTTTTCCTCAGCATCTGATGTGATGAAGTTAGTTTGCTGGCAGAAACAAAATAGTTGTAAATGATCTCTGATCTCGAGCTAAATGCAAGTTTGGAGAGCAAATCACTGCCAAAACAAATAGCTGTATTTGTGAGGATTAATGCTCTACCCTACCCCAACTCACACAACTTTATCTATCATTCATTCCCTATTTGTACATGCGTATGCATGCGCAGCTATGATATTTCACTAGCAGTCCCACCAGAAACAGATACCTGGAATTATCTTCAGAGCAACCAACAACTATACAGGTAACTATTTCTTGTATGTCTCTCATCAGTTCTTCCCCATCCTCCTCCTCACAAGTATTGTCATCATTGAAAAGAAGGAGAATGGTCAGCTCAATTTCTGACCAAATTGCATTATAAAAGATCTCTCTGAGGCAGTCACTGGGGAAACAAATCTTTCAGTTCTGCCGGCTGATCTATGTTATTTTTCTGCTACTGCATGTTACTTTGGCTGATCATTAGGACCTCCATGTCACTGGCAATTGAGAACAAGGACTTTTCAATAATCAAAAGCAATCTGAGTGTTTCAGAATACAGTGTCTCCATTAGCCTGCAGACATTTAAGAATTGGTTCCATCCATCATGGAAACGATGCTTCTGGTTAAAAAATCTCCCAGCTTCCTCATGCTCTGATTATCTAAGTGTTCTAAGTAAGCATTCTTCAATTTTCCCACACTCACTATGAGCCATCCTAAGCTAGAAGGTGCCCAAAGCATTTCCTCATTAATGTTATTATAATTTAATCATTTTAAATTTTAATGCAATCATAGTTCAATCTGTTTTATGAGTTTATCATATATTTGAAACTCATGCACATTTTGCATCTAGGAAACCCGGACCAAATTCTATATGCACAAAGAGAATATCTAAAATTATTAATCATTTGCAAGCTCATTTTCTTAATTAATGTCTAACTTCCTTCCTTAATTTTGAACCTGATATCTAATGTTTTAAAAGGCTGTGCTTTTTTTTAAAAGTGGTATGACCCAGATTTAGAATCATTCTGTGATCACTAACATTGGGGTCAATATAACATCCTTGGATCTCCTAAAGCCACTTCTTCTGCAGCAATGTCCACTGAGGCCTGCTGCAAGGATTTTCTCAGT
>SOZL01001462.1:0-26565 GCA_009733165.1 Naja naja
AAATGATGATATAAGAAGTGTGTAGTGAAATTGTAAACAGGACAGACAAAAGTATAAGCATAATGATTGTGAAGATATGAAAACTTTGAAAAGGAAATGAAATAGATCTGGAAATGAATGAGGAAACTATAAAATAAGCCCAAGGGAGGTATTTGAGTAAAATAAATAGAAAATATATAAAGTAGTGATAAGAAAGATGAAAGATGAATATGTAACTGAAATTATATCTATATGGAGATGTGAAAACCTGGAACCATGCTGTTCACTAAAAAAAGATGTTCTATTTTTTCTTTTGTTTTGTGAAACCCAAATAAAATTGTTTAAAAAAGATTTATGTAAAAGTATGTATACCATCACAGAAGAGTTGCAATGAATGGAAATGAGGTTTATATAAGAAAAAATTGTTTAATAAAAAATATTTTAAAAAATATAAATTCATTTATTATTAAACTTAATCGCTGCCCATCTCAGAATTTGAGTTTGAGGCAACTCAGAGCCTTTCCCTTGCCCTAATATTCAGCAATACTGACAATACCCATTTTTGCACGCTAAATGCTTTGATAGTTCTAACATAATGCATTTTGAAAAATGAGACATTTTCTATTGTACATTTTCCCCTCATGTTAAGGTAGCAAAACAGAGAGGTTTGTCCCTCTTCTGCATTATCAGTCTGGACAGTGTGGCAAAATAGCAGCCACTTCCCCACGCCCACCGCATGACCCAGGGATGAATTCAGGGCCCACTGAAAATGGTGGCTGCTTCCAGGACACAGTCATGAGGCCCAAGGATGCATGTCCTTTCTCCCTCCCCAACATAAGGATCAGAGATCTTCCAAAGGTAAGGAGGAGGAGGGTATGAGGCCTGGTGGGATAGCAGTCAGGCCTGAGGACTGCAGGGACCCAGCGGAGTGGGGAAAATCCTGTGGGGACCCTGGGGAAGTGAGGGAAGGGGCAGGGATGGGAAACAGAACATAGGGTGTCTTGGAGAGTGGGGGAGCCCCAGGAATGCCTGTGGCAGGCAAGCCTGGCCCTGTTCTAGGCCTCCAAGTTTCCTCAGCCCTGAGGCAGCCAGTATTCTGCTTAGCAACTCACACATTCGATTAATGGCTGCCTCAGGGAGAGCAGGGAGATTCGGGTAGTTAAGGAAAGCCGTCTCTCTTAACAGTCATTGCAACATGCAACCGTAATTGCAAGGGCCATAATAGTTGTATCTTGAGGATTACTTTTATGCTGTCTGGGGAATTCGGGTGCTCAAAATCTGGATGAAATCAATGTAGAAGACTGAAACTACACACACACACACACACAAACAAAAATAAATAAGACAGACTAGAAATAAAAATTAAAATAAACAAGAGAATGGTAAGAGAACCCCTGTCTGATCTTGATGAATATAAATCACCAGGACCTGTGTGATTATATCCCAGAGTTTTGAAAAAGCAGGCAGATGTTATATCATAACCATTGTATCATATCTTAAAAAATCTTGGAGCACTGGGGAACCACCAGAGGATTGGAAAAGAACTGATGTGGTTCCCATCTTCAAAAAAGGGGATTTAACAGAAGTGGTTAGAACAGAAGTGGATGGTTAGAAGCTGGGTTAAATTAACTGCTGGACAACTGGACTGGACTTAAATACTGAAGAAAAAGGTAAAAGAAAAGCTAAAATTAAAAGAGGTGCACAAAAATGGCAGAATACTGTCAGTAAACAAAATTGGATTTAAGAAGTATAAGGGAAATGATATCGAGAAAAGTGGAACTGTGCAGAATTGCTTTACAGATGATAGAAATGGCAACGTTGGAGAACAAAGAAGAACAAGGAGATCCAGAAGGGGAGGAGTTGATTAAAGAAGAGGCCAACCTCAAAGAACAAACAACACAATGAACATTGAAACAGGGGGAAAAGCATGGAAATTAAAACTTGGAGGTCTGAGGGGACAATTAAAGAGGTAATTGTTCGGAAAGTCAAGCAAAGAAAAAAGAAACAGCAGAAAAGGGAATTACAGGAGAAAGTTCAAAAGAGGGAGGGGGATAAAAACTGGAGTCAGAAATGGAGGGGAAAAATAAAGGAAAAGGGGAATAAGGGAAAGGACCAGAAAAGAAGGGGATATAGAAAGCCAAGAAAAATGAAAAGAAGCTACATGGCTAGAAGACCTAGAGATAATGGGTAGACAGAGAGTAAGAAAGGGGATTCTACAAAGTAATATATAATGAGGTACAAAAATATAGATTGTAAAAAATGGAATTAGAACTGATGGGGTTTTTTTCTATTTGATTATTCTTTAAGAATTATTGTTAAATTAACTGGAATAAATGTAAAATGGGACTATTATAAGAATGTCAGTTACATTAAATGAAATTAAAAATATAGTTAAAATTAACTATGAGAAGTGTACTAAAAAAATTAATATCAGTTTCTACAATTAGCTGAAAAGATTAATGTATTAGAAAAAATAAATGACTTAGAATAAAGGAAAGAATACCATGTGGAATCTAACCTAAAATGTATATGTGATATGTAATATTTAGGTGATAACTAAAATGATTATATTATGGTAATTTTTAATATGAGTTAAAGGGGAGTAAACTGAATGATGTATAAGACAAAAGGGTGGTGCACTCAAATGGGCAATTGGGGGGAAATGTTTGGAATTATTAAAACTAAGATGGAATTTAATGAATAATGAAATAAGAATATGTGATGAAATTGCAAATATGACAGATAAAAGTATAAAAGTAT
Source organism: Naja naja (assembly GCA_009733165.1). Classification (NCBI taxonomy): domain Eukaryota; kingdom Metazoa; phylum Chordata; class Lepidosauria; order Squamata; family Elapidae; genus Naja; species Naja naja. Next base: position 2,740 of record SOZL01001462.1, read on the forward strand.
AATGAATATAGATTAAGAAATAATAATTTTAAGATATTATATAAAGAAGATATGAGTACAATTAAAGAAAAACAGAATAAGTTAAGATATGAATTAAAAATGGATAAAATAAGTGTGAAAAACATAAGAATATTTGGAAAAATGTATAGAAAATGGAAAATGTAATGATACGATAAGAAACTGAATATGAAAGATAAATATGTAATTATGGTCATGTTTGTATGGAAATGTAAAAACCTGGAACCACACTGTTCACCAAAAGAGATGTTTGTAAAAGATAAAAATAAAAAACTTTTTGGGGAAAAAAGAAACAACATGCACAAGTTTTGAATTGTCCTAGAATTGGGAATCTATACACTTCATTGGCACAACAAAATAAAAGAGTAGTTTTATATATCAAGAATACAATAAAAGTTAAACTAATTTTCACAGATGAAGGGAGAATACTGATGGTGGAAATTATAGATAATAACTTAAAAGATTCTTTTAATTGCAATATATGCACCAAATGATAAGCAAGAAGAATTCTACAAGAAATTACATAAAAAATAATTGAACTGGAATATGACAATATATGTATTCTTGGAGATTTTAATGCCATAGTGGAGTTTCTCCTTATTTCTAGGTTAAATCTCTCCTTGTTCAGTTTCCATCCATTATTCCTTGTCTGGCCTACAGGCGCTTTAGAAAATAGCTTGACCCCTTCCTCCCTGTGGCAGCTCCTCAAATATTGGAAGACTGCTATCATGTCTCCCCTGGTCCTTCTCTTTACTAGACTAGCCAAGCCCAGTTCCTGAAGCCGTTCATTCTATGTTTTAGTCTCCAGTCCCCTAATCATCCTGGTTGCTCTTCTCTGTACTTTTTCTAGAGTCTCAACATCTTTTTATAATGTGGTGAACAAAACTGGATGCAGTACTCTAGGTGTGGTCTTACGAAGGCTTTATAGAGTGGAATTAGTACTTCCCTTGATCTTGATTGTATCCCTCTGTTAATACAACTTAGGATTGCATTAGCTTTTTTGGCTGCCGCTGCACACTGCTGGCTCATATTTAGCTGGTTGTCCACTAAGACTTATCATGGACCACTTATCATGGTCAAGAATAGATATGATTTGAATGTCAATGGACTTAATTGTAAATATACTGGAAGTAAATATTGAAACGAGTACTTGGGCAGACCATAATCCAATATGGGTCAAATGAAAGGGACAAAAGAAAGGTCAAGATGGACACTGAATAACTTAATTTTGAAGGAAAAAGAATTTATTCAAAATATGGGGAAAAATTGGCTATTTTCTTCAAAGAAAATAAAAAGGAGGATACATCACTACAAAATGTATGAAGGCCTATGTTAGAGGCCTGGTTATAACTTATACAAGAAGAAGGAATATAAAAAAAGACAAACACAAGAGAATTTAGAAGAGGACTACAAAAAACTGGAAGAAGAACTGCAAGGAGATCCACAGCAGAAGAATCTTAAAAATCAAATGGACATAGTTAAGCATAAAATGGGACTACTGGAAAAAGAAGAACTGGCACAAAAAATTAGGAGAGCTAAACAGAACTTTTTCAAAAATGCCAATTGAAGAAAAGAGGGAGCTGAAAAGGATAACACAACTAACAGATGAAAATGGAATGGGTATGTCATGGAAACAAAGAAAAAAAAGAAATAGTACAGAAATATTATGAGAAACTATATGAGTAGGAGAATATTGAGGAAGGGAAAGTTAAAAGTACCTGAGAAGCAGAATTACCTAAAATTTCTGATGAAACGAAGATAATGCTAGAAGGGGAAATAACAGTGATGGAACTGAGGCAATAAATAGACAAAACACTGAGAAAGCGCCTGGCCTAGATGGGTTACCAGCAGAATTTTATAAGACAATACAGGAACCAATCAGTATCATAATGCTCAAAGTAATGAATGAGGTTTCGACAAAAAACAAAGTCCCTGATTCATGGACAGAGGCATATATTACATTTATACCAAAAGAAGACCTTGACTTACAATAAATAAAAAATTATAGACCAATATCACTGCTAAATGCAGATTACAAAATATTTGCTTCAATACTGGCAGAAAGACTTAAAAGATATTTGAATCATTTTATACACTCAGATCAAAACAGATTTCTGCCTAAGAGACAAATAAAAAATATGAGGATAATATTGAATAAACTGGAATACTATGAAGAACAGAGAAACAAATGGCCTTGGTTTTTCTAGATGTAGAGAAAGCTTTTGATAATGTAAATTGGCAATTTATGTTGTTGCAAATGAAGGAGATGGGCTTCGGAGAAAGATTTATTAAGGTAATTGAGGCAATATATTATAGACAAACAGCAAAAGTAATGATAAATGGAGATTTGACAAATAATATAAATATTAAAAAGGAACTGGGCAAGGATGTCCACTGTCACCATTGTTATTTGAATTGACTTTGGAAGTATTGAACAGAACTATTAGGGAAAATGAAGAAATAAAGGAAATGAAAATAAAAAAGGAGTATAAACTGCAAGCATTTGCAGATGATCTGGTCTTTATATTGGAAGAACCATTGGAAACAGACCCTAAGTTGATAGAAAAGATAGAGGAATATGGGGAGGTTGCAGGACTGAAAATAAATAAAGAAAAAGCTAAGATCTTAGTGAAGAATATGAGGGAGAAACAACAGAAAGTATTAATGGACAGATTAAAAATCCAGATCACAAAAAAAGTGAAATACTTGGGGATACAAATGACAGCAAGATATGGAACACTAAAAGAGGACAACTATTACAGACTGAAACAACAGATTGCGATAGACTTGGAAAAACAGAAAAACCTACAATCCTTAACAGGGAGAATAGCGACAATTAAAATGAACATATTGCCAAAAATACTATACTTATTCCAGATGATTCTAATAAAACTAGAGAAAAAATATTTTGAGGACTTAAATAAAATAATGTTAAAATTTATATGGCAAGGGGAAAAGACAAGAATTAAGTTAAAATTGTTACAGGATACTAGAATATTACCCAATTGGGAATTATATTACCAGGCAGTAATACTGATGTGGATGAAAAAATGGATTGTTTTGAGAAATATCAGATTGTTAACATTGAAAGGTCACGATTTGCAATTGAGATGGCATGCATTCTTATGGTATAGGAAAGTAAGGTACACGGGTATTTTCAGAGACATTATATTTGAGGTGCCTTATTAACAATATAGGAGAAAATAAGGGAACAACATTATATGAAAATACAAGTCTGGTTATCGACAATAGAGGCATTTGTATATCCAAATGTTTTCAAAATGGAACATATTGTTAGATATAATGAAATCTTAAAATGAACAGGGTGAACTCAAAACAAAGCAAGAATTAGATGAACAAGGGATGAATATGAATTGGTACTCATATTCGCAAATACATTCAAGATATGAAAAAGATAGCAAGATAGACAGGTTCTACAAGGAATTGACTGAATTAGATAAAATACTAACAGGCACTGAAGAGAAGATGATTAAAAAACTGTATGGCTATTTATTAGGAGTGAAATTAGAAGAAGAGCAAGTTAAAGAAACAATGATTGCTCAAGGGAAAAACTTTGGATATGGGATAAATTTAGACAAATGGCAGAAACTATGGACTAGAAATTATAAACTAACAATAACTAACAACTTACAAAGAGAATTTATATAAGAGGTTTTACAGGTGGCATCTACCCCCCAGCAAGGATAGCAAAGATGTTTAAAGACAAATCAGCGAAATGTTGGAAATGTCATCAGATACCGGGATCATACAACCATATGTGGAGGATATGTGCAGAAGCAAAAAGATATTGGACTAAAATACACAAATGGTTGGAAAAAAATAATTAAACATATAGATTTAAAACCAGAGATACTTTTATTGAGGATTTTGCCTGAAGGTTATAATAAAGAGATAACATATTTGATTATTAATGTAATAACAGCAGCTAGAATTGTATTTGCACAAAATTGGAAAAATGAGAAAATTCCAACAGAGAAGGAAATGATTAAGAAAATAATGGAATCTGCAGAAATGAGTAGATCAACAATGGCAATTAGAAAAAAGGAACAAAAGAAGTACTGTAAGATATGGGATGTATTTTATGATTGGTTAGATAGAAGAGTAAGAAAGTGAAGTATATTGTAACGGCCCCTGACCTCTGGAACCAACTGCCTCTGGGGCTCCACCTGGCCCCTGATCTCCGCACCTTTCGCCGTGAGTTAAAGACCTGGTTGTTTGACCAACCCGGCTGTGACCCCTTGGGGAGGGATGGTTTTAAGGTTTTTATAATGTTTGAACTTATAATTTAATTTAATCGTTTTTTAAGTATTTATTGTTCCTGTTTTAGTTGTAAGCGCCCAAGTCTTCGGAGATGGGGCGCATATAAGTTCAAATAAATAAATAAATAAATAAATAATAACATATAACTGATTATTTCTGAAAACGTAATGATATGAATATAATTTAGTACATTTTAGGTTTGTTTTTGAAAGATAACTTAGAATTGAAATTAAAATATTAATGATAATATGATAATGTATTAATATGACACTAGAATGTTGATCAGAATATACTATGAATATAATCTAATAAGAAATGTATATCAATATTATATGTGCACAAGATATATGTATCCAACCAATACACTGTACAACTGAAAAAAGGTTTTATTTGTTGCAAAAATAAAAAAAACTTTTTCAAAAAAAAAGAAACAATGGATGGAAACTAATCAAGGAGAAAAGCAACCTGGAATTGAGGAGAAACTTCCTAACAGTGAGGACAATTAAGCAATAGAATAGCTTTCCTTTAGACATTGCGGATGGTTCATCACTGGAGGATTTTAAGAATATCTTTTTCCTGCCTAAGTATAAAATCTTGCTTTTCTCCACAATAGATGTTATGTTGTTGGATAGGGCCCATTGTTCAAGTCTGTCAAGATCTTTTGGATCCTAAGCTGTTCTTTGGGGTGCTGGCTATTCCTGCCAGGTTAGTGTCATCTGCTAATCTGATGAGTTCCCCTTCTATTCCTTCATCTAAGTCATGTATGAAGATACTGAAGAGTACTGGGCCTAAGAGAGAACCCTATGGCACATGACTTCTTACCTCCCTTCATGTAGATGTAGTAGCATTAAGGACTACTTGTTGAGTACGGTTTGTCAGCCAGTTAGAAATCCATCTGTTGGTGATGCTGTTTTTCTCACACTTTTCTAACTTATCAAAGATAGGTTGTAGTCTACTTTATCGTATGCTTTGCTGAAGTCTACATATACTATGTTCACAACATTTCTCTGGTCTACAAATTTAGTCACCTAAAGAATTAAGAAGTTTTGCATGATCTGTTTTTAACAAATCCATGCTGGCTTTTAATTAAAATTTATTTGTTTCTAGACGCCGCATTTCTGCTTTTATTATTTTTCCAGTATCTTTCTAGGTATTGATGTTAGACTGGTTGGCTTGTAATTTCCTGGGTCGGGTTTTCTCTTTTTCTTTTTTTTGAAGATGGGAACTACATCAGCTCTTTTCCAATCCTCAGGTAATACCCCAGTGTACCCCAGAATTTTTGAAAGATATGGTACAATGGTTCTGAGATAACATCTGCCAGCTCCCTCAGAACTCTGATGTTCCGAGAATCAGGTTCATCAAACTCATCAAATTTGAGATGACACCAAGCTGGCAGGAACATCCAACACCCCAAAAGATACGGTCAGGATACAGAAGAATCTCAACAGACTTTAACTCTGGGCCCTATTTAACACAATGAAAATCAATGGAGAAAAAAAACCCCAACGTTTTACACTTAAGCAAGAAAAACCAAATGTACAGGTACAGAATAGGTGGAACCTGGCAGTATCTATGAGAGAGAACATTGAATCCCAGTGGACAATCATTTAAATGTGAGCTAGCAGTGTTGCAGTGGCCAAAAAAGCCAATGCAATCTTAGGCTGTATTAACAGAGGGATACAGTCAAGATCAAGTGAAGTGCTAGTACCAATTTATAATGCTTTGATAAGGCCACACCTGCAGTACTGCAAGCACTTTTGGTCACCAAGTATTAAAAAGATGTTGAGACTCCATAAAGAGAATAAATAGAAGAGCAGCAAGGATGATTAGGGGGCTGGAGGCTGAAACAAGTAAAGAACAGTTGCAGGAACTGGGCATGGCTAGTCTAGTGAGGAGAAGAAGGAGGGGTGACATGACAGCGGTGTCCCAATAATTGAAGGGTTGCCACAAAGAAGAGGGGTCAACCTATTCTCCAAAGCACCCAAAGGCAGGACAAATGGATGGAAATTAACGAAGGAGAGAAGCAACCTAGAACTAAGAAGAAATTTCCTGACACCCAGAACAAACCAGTGGAACTGTTCAGAAGTTGTGGTGCTCCATCACTGGAGGCTTTGAAACAGAGACTGGACAGCCATTTCTCTGAAATGCTATTGGGTCTCCTGCTTGATCAGGGGGTTGGAATAGAAGACCTCCAGGGACCTTCTAACTATGTTCCTCTGTAACACTCCTCTAGTGATGGAGAAACAACCTTAACTTAAAAGAGGTTTTTAAAATCTTCTCACCATAAGGAAAATTGCAGCAACCAGTGGGCTTAAATTTGGGGAAGGAAGGAATCTGCAGCAGCAGGAGCTGACACGCTTCAGCCCAGTTGCTTCTCTGTTTCCAGGCCGTGGAGGAAACCGAACAGCCCGAATTGGTCCCAGATTCTCCTCCCACCTGCTGCCCCCAACTCACCTTCCAGCTGATGCTTCGACCCTGGGAAAAGCAGAAAAGCCGCTCTGCACACCACCTTCCTCCCATGAGTCATCCGGAAGAGGAAATTCCTCTGCGCTTCTCCTCTCTTCCCATTCTTTCTAGCAATACAGTACTTGATGGTTTTAACTCTTCAAACTCAATCACAGAACCCGCTTACTGTATTGTCAGCTTTGTAGACAAAGATGTTGTCCTCTTCACTTCCATCTCCGGATAGGAAACGCTTGTCCCGTCTCTACCTAAGGCGTCTGCAAAGTGTTTTCACTGATTGAATGCTATCAAGATGTTTTGACTTCTAGCAACCGACCTAAGTGAAATAGTGAAATGTGATGCTACTTAACCTTAAAAAGATTAACTAACCTAAAAGTTAATGATGTTTTTTTACAGAATTACAGAATAAGTTTTCTTGGGGATGTCTCTCATTTGAGATCAAAGCCTCTCTACACCCCAAATCTTTCTGACTTATTTAATGTGGCTCCCAAGGATTTAGGACATGGCAACAACACCAGGAAAGATGCTCCAGGGGAGCCAGCTTCACTCCTGCTTCACTCCTGCTGGCCAGGGCTGCCTCCAAGAGCACCCAGCATGAAGTTTGGTTCCTGAAGATGGAAATTGTGTAACAACTGCTAAATGTTAAGTGCCATGTGTCAATTCTGTAAATTTACTTGCAGGGAAGTCTCCATTAGGTCACAGATAGAGGAAATTATACAGTAGGGCCTAGAAAATAGGGGCTAAGAAAGGGGACAAGTGTCAATATATGGTAGAAGAAATATGTGGAATAAAATGGAATAGAATAGAATGGAATAAATAGAATTACAGGGCTGGAAGGGACCTTGGGGTCTTCTAGTCCAACCCGCTGCTTAAGCAGGAAATGGTTGTCCAATCTTTTCTTAAAAACTTCCAGTGTTGGAGCATACACAACTTCTGAAGGCAAGTTGTTCCACTGATTATTTGTTCTGTCAAGAAATTTCTCCTTAGTTTCTCTCATTTATTAGTTTCGTCCCCTGCTTTCAGATGCTTTGGAGAATAGCTTGACTCCCTCTTCTTTGTGGCAACCCCTGAGATACCAGAACACTGCTATCATGTCACCCCTGGTCCTTCTTTTCATTAAACTAGACATACCCAATGTCATGCCCCCACTGGAGTCTGAATCTGAGGGGGAAGACAAACAGCTGACAGAGAGCGGGAGAGTGGCTCCCTTAGATGTGGAGGAAACTGGGGAAGGGCAAAGTCAGGCTGGGCAGAACAGGGACAAGGGAGAACAAGGGAGAGAGGGTTCTGAGGAAGACCAAGGCCCACCCTCTCCTCATCCTAGGACACGCTGGGAAGGACGCAGAAGAAAGCAAAGTGAGTTGCATGGCTTACGAGGAAGGAAAGGGCCCCGATTCCCTTCACAAGGCACACCTGGGGATCGAGTTTAAAGGACAGGCAGTTGGGAGGGGAGTTTGTCAGGAACAAATGCTGAATTCATCTAGTGTTGTGAGATAAGCCTGCATTCCTAGCATTCCTCCTTTCTGTGTGAATTATTGCCATGCTTCTGTGTGTTTATCTGCCTTGCTGGAATTATTGGACTCATTATCTTGCGCTTCTGGTGTGATTGATTTATTCTGCTTACAGTGTTTGGACTGGAGTATCTGCAGTCAGAGGCTGTTGTAGGAGAGAGCTTTTTGCTGTCGTGGAGAGCTTTTCTTCAGGCGGAAAGTAACCGGGACGTTGGGGGCAAAGTTGGAGCAAATAGGGACTCACACCTATTTTATGGCTGTGTTGCCTTTGTGCCCCCCCAGGTCATCACACCCAATTCCAGCAACCCTTATGTTTTAGCCTCCATCCCGTAATCATCTTTGTTGCTCTTCTCTGCACTCTTTGTAGAGTCTCAACATCTTTTTTACATTGTTGTGACCAAAACTGGATGCAGTATTCCAAGTGTGGCCTTACCAAGCTTTATAAAGTGGTATTAACACTTCACATAGTCTGTTAATGCAACCGATACCTGCATTGGATTTTGTGTCAGCTGCAGCACACTGCTGGCTCATATTTAAATGATTGTCTACTACAGGCCTGTCAAACTGGCAGTAGGCAGGCCAGATGTGTCATGTGCAGGCCACGCCTACCACAACTCCGCAAAGGCAAAAAAAGTCACAGTGCATCATGATATGTCATGTGATGCAATCAAATTTGACACCAGTAGTCTGCTAGGATTCCAAGATCCCTCTCACAGTTACTACTATTTCTAAATGTATTTTAAATGTATTTCTACAATACATTTTTAAACAAAGGAAAAAAATAGAATATCCCACCAAAGCACATGGCTGACTGATCATCAGGTTAACTTTATTACAAGGACACCCTACACTGCCATTTTTAATGCAGATCTAGTAAGAGTTGGATTGTGATAGTAGCCTTTTAGCTATCTGATCTAAGCTCTGTTGTATGGAAGAAGCTCAAATATAAGAACCTCAACATATACAGGTAGTCCTCAATTTACGACCACAATTGAGCCCAAAATGTATGTTGCTCAGTGAGAAATTGATTAAGTAATTTTTGCCCCATTTATGACTTTTCTTGCCACTTTTGTTAACTGAATCATGGTTGCTAAGTGAATCCAGATTCCCCATTGACTTTGCTCATCAGAAGATCAGAAAAGGGGTCATGTGACTCCAGGCCACTGCAACTGTCATAAATGTGAGTCAGCTGTCAAGCATCCAAATATAAATCACATGAGCATGGGGATGCTGCAATGGTCATAAATGTGAAAAATGGTCTGAATTGTGGCCTACCTATATTTTATTGATTCCCTTTTCATTCAGGAATTCCAGATGGCATACAAAGCATTTCCTGGGTAGCATGCTGTAATTTACACAGTAAATGTCCCCAGACAGCCTCCCTACCAATCAAGATATACTTTTGCCTCTCAATAATCCATAATGTCTCGCCTCTGCCAACTCCTTGCAGGTTGGTCATCTTGTCTAGCAGCCTATGGAGCGGTTCTGCGATGGTTGCTTTTTGCGCAGAAAGATATTGTAAAATTGAGCAACCCTAGGAATGCTTGCAGCTCTGTTTTGCTTGTGGGCTGGGGGCTTCCCTTATTGCCTTTAGCTTGCTGCTTGTGGATCATATGCCTGACCCGTCAATAAGGAAGCCCAGGAATTTGGGGATGACTAGGTGGCATTTATCCCTTTTAGTTTAAGTCCCGCTTCCTGGAATCTTCCCAGCACTGTTCTCAGTCTCTCTATTAACTGCTCTCGGTTGTTGGCTGAGATGATGATATCGTCAAAGTATGGTATTACCCTTGGGATGTTATGTAACAGTCTCTCCATGATACTTTGAAAAGCTGGGGCTACGCTTACTCCAAACTGCAGCTGGTTGCACTTAAAAGTGCCCGGTGAGTCACGATCATCTACACTTCAGCGGTTGCCTTGTCAACCGGCAGTTGCTGATAGGCTTGGGCAAGATCTAGCTTGGCAAAGATGTTTCCCTGCCCAGGGGTGTAAGAGGTGCTGCACAACTGGCACTGGGTATGCACTTTGCTGCAGGGCCTGGTTCAGAGTGGTTTTATAGTCAGCAGAGATTCTCACCGACCCATCTTGCTTAACTCGGGTGACTATTGGGGTCTCTCACTTGGCGTGGTCAACTGGCTCAAGGACTCCCTGGGCAATTAACTTATCTGGTTGCTCCTCTACCTTGTGGCCGGAGAGCAAACAGGACTCTCCATGGCTTTAGTCAGACAGGGGCTATGTTGCGGTCCAGATTAAAAGACATTGGGGTCCCCGTGTACTTGCCCAGTTTGTCAGTGAATACGTCGCTGAAATCACATTCTAGTGCTGCCAGGTGGTCTTCCCAGGGTGTGGGGGTGGTCCCCATGGTGTGGATGCCTGTGATGTGAATCTGGAGAGGTTTGAACCACCCTCGTCCCAGCAGGATCAGCAGGTCCCGGTCTATTATGGTGAGAGGTAGGGTCCCTTGGAAGTTGTCATATTCTATCCGGATTGGCTTTTGGCCCAGGACGGGAATGCGGTAGCCCTGGTAGTCCTTCAATATGATCTTTTGTGGGTCCAGCTGGTCGTGCCGTATGTGGGGTTGTAGTTTCTTGAGGATGACCCATGAGATCATGGAGATGTCTACCTCCATCTGGCATGGACTTCCTTCAGTGCTTATGGTGGCCATGATTTTGTTGGCTTCGTATGCATCAGTTCACCTCACCTGGGTCTGAGTGTAACCTACAAAGGTGTAGTGTGCTTCTTCCTCCCTGGTGTCTTCTCTCCTTTTGAATTTCCACTGGGGTTCTTCTGGCCTCCTCCTTGGTGTCCATATTGTCTGCTGGGGGAGGACGTTCTCCTGGGTTGTCTGTTGGCCAGTTGGCTGGCTCTGCATGCCTCCGCGATGTGTCTCCTTTGGTCACAATGCTGGCAGATAGTGTCCTTAAAGCAGCATGCAGAGCGGTGATGATTGCCTCCACAACCCCCACATGGCTTGGTCCCTTGTTTCCCGACTGGCTTACTAGACCTCACTCTGTGGATGTCCTCCTCGTCCTCATCACTGGCTTCGGAGTTGGAGTTGTCTTGGGCCACACGGCGATCAATCCAGGTGGCGTGTACCTTACAGGTCCCTTTTATTTGTGGGGCGGAACTGTCTGAGGTTTCCACAGCTCAGGCCTCATCAATGGCTTCCTTGAAGGGGATGTCCTCTCGGGCCAGCAGGTGCTTCTGGAGGGTTAGGTCCCTCATTCCGAGGATGAGCCGATCCCGGATCATGTTCTCGGCATCATGGAACTTGCAGATGATACTGTACCCTTCTTTCTCCATTGGATATTTTTAACATCTTCACCCGGCTGCCATACCTTACCCTGACCCCTTATGAATTTTGTCAACTTTTATGGGACCTTACTCGCTGAATTGTGGGCACTCAGGACTGCGCCCTTGTCCTTGAGTTGGCCCAGTGGACTGTCGACAGCTTACCTTGATGGGATCCTGGGATCCCGAGAGGTGGCATGCTGCAATCAATGGGTTAAATTCTAAATTAAGGGTTAAGGGTCGAATTTTAAAATTTTTAATTGTTGTTTTAAAGGGTTGGGGAGGGGGGTGGGGGTGGAGGGGTCATTTTGCAGCCGGGGTGCGCGGAGTGTGGGGGGGTTGGGGGCGGTGGAGCGGCCTGGGATGGGGGCCGATTCCCAGGGTGGTGGGATTGGAAGAGGGACGAGGCATAGGGCCATATCAGTTTAGGGGAGCCGCGACCACACTTAAAGCCGTTGCGCGCTCCTACCCTATGACCTCCTCCCGAGGGGCGATGGGATTAGGATCCCTGGGCTTAGGTTGGTGTATTTTAATGCCAGGTCTGTGGCTAATAAGTCCTCCTCCTCCGGGAGACCATTGAGGAGGAGGCTGCGGACCTGGCCTGCATCACTGAGACCTGGTTGGGCCCAGAGGGGGTGTCCCTCTGGTTGATTTATGCCCGCCAGGTTTTCGGGTTTTGCACCGCCACGGCCCAGGGTAGGGGTGGTGGGGTGGCCGTGGTTATTCGGGAGACCTTGTTTCGAGGGAGGTCTCTGTTGCAGAGATAGGCGGAGTGAGATTCTCCTCCTGAGGTGGGGGCCTAATGGGCGGGTGGGCTTGCTGCTAGCATACCTTTCCCCAGCTGTGTGGCAGCAGCCCTGCCTGGGCTTCTCGATCTCCTCTCGGGTGGCGGTGGAGCTCCCGGACATTATGGTCCTGGGGACTTCAATCTGCCTTCCCTGGGGGTGGGTCGGTTTGGCCCAGGAATTCATGGCTTCTATGGAGGCCATGGGCCTGACCCAATTGATTCAAGGCCCTACTCATGGGGAAATACTCTTGACCTGGTTTTGTCTCTGAACAGTGGCGAGTGACAGAGGGCAGGTCACTATTACGACTTTGCCTGTTCCATGGTCTGATCACTATCTCCTACGGCTGGTCTTCCAACAGGCCGCCCCCACTGCTGGGATGAGGAGCCACTTAGATGGTTCCGCCCCAGGCTGATGGACCCTGAGAGGTTCCAGGCAGAACTGGGTTTTTCCTTCCTCCCTCGCCCACAGCTCTGCCGAGGATCTGGCAGTGGCCTGGCAACGGCTGCGTCAGAGGCCCTCGACAGGGTTGTCCCCATGCGTCCCCTTACGCCGTGGATCCCGGTTTGCCCTTGGTATACTGAGGAGCTCCGGGAGATGAAGCGCGCCGAAGGGGTTAGAGAGCAGGTGGAGGTCCACCCCAGTCCCACCGAGCCCAGCTAAGAGCCTTTATTGGGACTTACCTGGTAGCTATGAGAGAGGCGAAGATCTTATCTCTCCACTCTCATAGCGTCCCAGAGATAATCGCCTCGCCGCCCTGTTTCGGGTTACTCGTTCCCTCCTTCATTTAGAGGGGGGCCGGACCCGTTGCGGGGTAAGGCTGAGGCATTTGTTCAACATCTGTCGGATAAGATTGCTCGTACGGGACGGGTTGTCCTCCGATTTGCAGTGGTCTGGGGAAGGGGTGCAGGGAGTCTGGCTATTGTTATCTGGGATGAGTTCGATCCGGTTTCGAGGATGAAGTGGACAGGATTATGCGAATGAGTTCCACCACATGTTTATTGGACCCGTCCCTCCTGGCTGGCTTATGCCGCCAGGGAGGTCACCCGGTTGGCTCGGCAGTTATCAACGCTTCCTTAAGGGAGGGTGTCTTTCCCGCCTTGAAAGAGGCGGTGGTGAGACCCTCCTGAAGAAGCCTGCCCTGGACCCGACTGTGTTAGACAACTTTCGTCCAGTCTCCAACCTTCGCTTCTGGCGAAGGTTGTTGAGAGTGTGGTGGCTCAGCAGGTTCCGCTTTTCCTGGATGAAGCGGACTACCTAGATCCGTATCAATCGGGCTTCCGACCCGGGTAGCACGGAGACGGCATTGGTCGCTGATGGATGATCTCTGGAGGGCTCGGGATAGGGGTTTTCCTCTGTCCTGGTCCTATTAGACCTCTCAGCGGCTTCGATACCATCGACCATGGTATCCTTTTGCGTCGCCTTGAGGGGTTGGGAGTGGGGGCACCGTTCTTGGTGGTTCTCCTCCTACCTCTCGGGCGGTGCATCGGTCGGTGGCGGGGGTCAGGTCGTCCCCTAGGGTGCTCTCTTGTGGGGTCCCTCAGGGGTGGGTCCTTTCCCCCTTTGTTTAACATCTACATGAAGCTGGGTGAGATCATCCGTGGTTTTGGGGTGAAATTTCATCAGTACTGATGATACTCAGCTGTACATTTCCACCCCAGACCAGATCAGTGATGCCCTCTCTGATGACTTCGGTGTTTGGATGCGGTGCGGAACTGGATGAGCGGAACATGCCGACTCAACCCGGCCAAGACTGAGTGGCTGTGCATATCGGCGTCCGGCCCAGTTTAGATGTCCATCTTTGGCCATAGGGGAGGTGTTACCCCTGTGGATAGGGCGGAATCTGGGGGTCCTCCTGGATGTGCGGCTCGGTTGGAGGATCAGGTGGGGGCCGTTGCCAGGGGCCTTTGCCCAGCTCCGCCTTGTTCGACAACCGCCCTTTTCTGGACCGGGGCCCTGCGCGTCACTCATGCCCTTGTTACCTCTAGGCTCGACTACTGCAACGCTCTCTATTTGGGACTGCCCTTGCATACCATCCGGAGATTGCAGCTGGTGCAGAATCGGCGGCCTGGTGGTGATGGGAGTTACCGGTTCTCCCATCGACCCCCCTCCTGCGCGCCTTCATTGGTTGCGGTTGCGCTCGGGTGAGATTCAAGGTTTTGGTATTAACATACAAAGTCCTTCATGACATGGGTCCTCAATACTTAAGGGAGCGTCTTCTTCCAATATCAAATACCGGTCGCCCTGTGCGAGCCCATAGGCAAGGACTCCTCGGGGTCCCGTCGGCGAGCCAATGCCGGCTGGCGGTTCCCGACGGCGAGCCTTTCTGTCGCGGCCCCTGACCTCTGGAACCAACTGCCTTGGGGCTCCGCCTGGCCCCGATCTCCGCACCTTCGCCGTGAGTTAAAGACCTGGTTGTTTGACCAACCCGGGCTGTGACCTTGGGGGAGGGATGGTTTTAAGGTTTTATAGTGTTTGAACTTATAATTTAATCTAATTGTTTTTTAAGTATTTATTGTTCCTGTTTTAGCTGTAAGCCGCCCGAGTCTTGGAGATGGGGTGACATATAAGTTCAAATAATAAAATAATAAATAATAAATACTAAGCTGGCAGGAATAGCTAAAACCCTAGAAGATTTGAACACTAACAAAATGAAATTCAGTGTAGAAAAAAAAGTCTTAGGCAAGAAAAACCAAAGTACACATATAGACTGGATGAAAACAGGCTTAATAGCAGTTACTGTGAAAGGGATCTTGGAGTCTTAGTAGATAATCAGAGTTAGGGTTAGGCCAGACAAGGAATAATGGATGGAAACTCATCAAGGAGAGATTCAACCTAGATATAGGGAGACATTTTCTGACAGTGGGAACGATCGGCCAATGGAACAGCTTGCCTTCTGAAGTTGTGGGAGCTTCATCACTGAAGGTTTTCAAGAAGAGATTGGACTGTCACTTGTCAGAAATTATGTAGGGTCTCTTGCTTGGATGAAGGGTTGGACTAGATGACCTACAAGGTCCCTTCCAACTTTGTTAACCTGTCTTCAGCTCTTCAAGTCAGATAGATCCTCTGTAATAGCATGATTTTCAAAAGCCTACAAACCACTGGCACAATGGCTGCTTTAGAGGTTGTAATGTTAAAAGGGAAACCGTAGCTTAGTTGTCCAGTTTGAAACATCCTAACTTCCTTCTCTCAGACTGGCAGTGATGGAGAAAACCATCCCTAAATCTGAAAAGAATGCCAATAAAAACAGATCCAGTTTAGCCATTCTAATTTTTTAAGTGTGCCTAATGAAATGTCATTCTTTCATAGAATTTAGGACTGGAGCAGACAGCAACGCAAGAAATAAATTAAGAGGCAGAAACCTAATTGCAGCTCACATCATCAGAGTCATAGAGTGCATGGGCTGATGTACGACTGAAACTGAAACTCTAAGTTTATAATGAGGGAAGGGAAGCTGAGGAAGGCAGATTGGTCAGAGATACGGAATGTACAAAAGAGGGATTACAAGTTAACAATTGTAGTGCGTTAGAAACCCATTGTATGTGTCATCACTGACAGAGTTGGGAAATGAACTTTACATAACCTTATTATTAAATTCATTTATTATTAAACTTAATCGCTGCCCATCTCAGCTTGAGGCAACTCCGTCTTGCGACTCTTGCTTTGCCCTAATATTGAAAGCAACAATGATACCCATTTTTTACACCTCAAATGTGTCGGACACCAGGCACTCTACCACCTGTCCTGGAGCTTGACACATCTGAGGGGGACCAGGGTGCCAGGCATGTCAGTGTACAAATCTCAGTGCAAAATATGCCCCTACACGTTTCCAGATCAAGTGGGGCGGAACTAACTGGGATCCGGCAAGCGCGTACATCATCATGCAGGAGAAGAACATGGGAATCCAAACCGCTGAACATGAACCTCAGGAGAAAGGAACGGATGGATATATGAGGGAAAGTCGGGGATATGGGAGACATCTGGAAAGTAGGAATAGGAAAGGCGGGGATTAGGCGGGGCAGAGGCACAGGGAAATGTTAGTGGCTTTAGGGATGTTAGGTAACCAGAGGGCTAGGAGAGGTGAGGCAGCGGAGATATATAATGCCCGAGAGGGCAGCTGCTCTCAGCACTAACTGAATCGGATTACCCATTCTTGCCGATTGGGACCGCATCGCTGTTGATAATCGAGCATGGCAACTCTGACATGTGACTTGTTTATTCAGTGCAACTCCTCCAGAGCCCATAGGAGGCTGAGAGAAAGTAGCACTCTTCAATATCTTCATAAACTACTTAGATGAGGGAATAGAAGGGGAACTTACCAAATTTGCAGATGATATTAACCCACTGTATATGTGAAGTCCTCATCACTGACAGAGTTGGGAAATGAATTTTACATTACCTTATTATTAAATTCATTTATTATTAAACCATCTCAGTTTGAGGCAACTCTGAGCATCTTGCGACTCTTGCCTTGCCCTAATATTGCTCTAATATTCATAGCAACACTGATAATACCCATTTTTACATGTCAAATGCTTCTGATAATTCTAAGTTAATGCATTTTGAAAAATGAGACATTTTCTATTGCACATTTTTTAAGGTAGCAAAACAGAGAGGTTTGTCCCTCCTCTCGTTATCAGTGTGAACAACGTGTGCAAAATAGCAGCCGCTTCCAAATGTAATAATTCCACAATAACAATTATATAATTTCTTGATTAACTTTTCATCCACCACTAACAGTATTTGATCAAATGTTGTTTGCTCTTTTAAAGTCATATCTTAACATCTTTCTCATATCTTGATTGCATCCGCATATGTGGCCACCACAATAAATCAACATCCTGTTTCTGTTGTTCTTTTTTACTTTTTAGTTCCCCTTCCACAAAGTATCTTTATACATTATTTTCTTTTCAAGATTTACTAGTTTTGGGTGAACAAATTCATGATAATGTGCACTGAAGATGGTGTTTGATTTTTGTTATACAGAAGTGCAATGACAATAAAGTAAACTAAACAAATGCTACCATTTTCAAACAGAATTCAAGGTATCAATTTTTCACCTACATTCAATGGGAGATCACAAATGAAATTAAAGCATTCTTTAAATTCAATTACTTTTCCTCATATTTGTGTGAAATATTTATTTGTGTGCAATAAGGGATGATTTATGCTTAAAATAATGACTACAGACTGGACAGTTCAAAGATTTCTCCACGGTGTGAATACTCTGATGTATTACTAGGTAGGAATTCTGACAGAAACTTTTCCCAAATAGGACATTCAAAGGGTTTCTCTTCTGTGTGAGTCCACTAGTGTTTCACCAGACTGGAATTATCACTAAAACTTTTCCCACAGTCAGGACATCCACAGGATTTCTCTCCTGTATGTGTCCTCTGGTGTATTACCAGGTGAGAATTCTGATTGAAACTTTCCACATAGATGGACATTCAAAGTTTCTCTCCTGTGTGAGTCCTCTGGTGCATCATCATGTTGGAATTCTGATTGAAACTTTCCCCACAGATAGGACATTCAAAGGGTTTCTCTCCTGTGTGAGTCCTCTGGTGTTTTACCAGGTGGGAATTGCGACTAAAACTTTTCCCACAAATAGGACATTCAAGGGTTTCTCTCCTGTGTGAGTCCTCTGGTGTATTACCAGGTGGGAATTCTGTCTGAAACTTTTCCCACAGATAGGACATTCAAAGGGTTTCTCTCCTGTGTGAGTCCTCTGGTGTTTCACCAGGCTGGAATTATCACTAAAACTTTTCCCACAGATAGGACATTCAAAGGGTTTCTCTCCTGTGTGAGTCCTCTGGTGTATCACCAGGCTGGAATTCTCACTGAAACTTTTCCCACAATCAGGACATTCAAAGGGTTTCTCTCCTGTGTGAGTCCTCTGGTGTTTCACCAGGCTGGAATTATCACTAAAACTTTTCCCACAGATAGGACATTCAAAGGGTTTCTCTCCTGTGTGAGTCCTCTGGTGTATCACCAGGCTGGAATTCTCACTGAAACTTTTCCCACAGTCAGCACATTCATAGGGTTTCTCTCCTGTGTGAGTCCTCTGGTGTCTCATGAAGCTGGAATTTGTAATGAAACACTTCCCACAATCAGGACATTCAAAGGGTTTCTCTCCTGTGTGAGTCCACTGGTGTATTATCAGGTGGGAATTGCGACTAAAACTTTTCCCACAAATAGGACATTCAAAGGGTTTCTCTCCCGTGTGAGTCCTCTGGTGTATTACCAATGAGGAATTGCGACTAAAACTTTCCGCACAAATAGGACACTGAAAGGGTTTCTCTCCTGTATGAGTCCTCTGGTGTATTACCAAGTTGGAATTCTGTCTGAAACTTTTCCCACAGATAAGACATTTAAAGGGTTTCTCTCCTGTGTGAGTCCTCTGGTGTATTACCAGGTTGGAATTTTCACTAAAACTTTTCCCACAGATAAGACATTTAAAGGGTTTCTCTCCTGTGTGAGTCCTCTGATGTATTACCAGGTGGGAATTGCGACTAAAACTTTTCCCACAAATAGGACATTCAAAGGGTTTCTCTCCCATGTGAGTCCTCTGGTGTTTCACCAGGCTGGAATTCTCACTGAAACTTTTCCCACAGTCAGGACATTCAAAGAGTTTCTCTCCTGTGTGAGTCATCTGGTGTATCATCATGTTGGAATTCTGGTTGAAACTTTCCGCATAGATAAGACATTCAAAGGGTTTCTCTCCTGTGTGTGTGCTCTTGTGTCTCAAGATGTGGGAATTTGTAATGAAACTTTCCCACAATTTACACTCATAGGGTTTGTCCTGCAGTGAATCCTCTGATGTATTATCCAAGCTGGAATTATGACTGGAACTTCTCTGACAGGCAGGACATTGAAAGGATTTTCTCCTTTGATTCCTCTGATGTATCACAAGTTGGAATTACACCTGAAAGTTGTGCAACTATCAGGATATTCAAAGCATTTCTGCCCTATAAGAGTCTACTGGTATATCACCAGACTGGAATTTTGACTTTCCCATAATCAGGACATTCAAAGGGTTTTCTTCTGTGTGAGTTCTCTGGTGTCTCATGAGATGAATATTTCTAATGAAGCTTTTCCCACAATCTAGACACTCATACAGTTTCTCCCTGGAGTCAATCCACTGATGTATCACCAGACTGGAATTGTGACCATGCCTTGTTTAGTGGTGCTTTCATTCAAGCCATTTTCTTCTTCACAGGAGAGGCCTATATACTGTCTGCTCCACATGGCTTTACTATTCACCTTTTCCTCCAACTGACTTCCAGATATGCTGAATGAAAAATAATCTCCCTTGACTTTTCATGTAATGTATCTTTGAGTAGTGCATAATCTGCTTATTCTGGCTTGAAATCTTATTTAATTTTCTGTCTTTTGTCTAACAACATCCGGAGGAGGAGGAGGAGGAGAATTGTGTGGGTTTCTGAAGGAAATGGAAAATATTTTGATTTCTGGCTTGATTTACTTCTCTTTTCAATGTTGCTTGTTATTTGTAGTTGTCCTGAGTGCTCTTATTGCCATCTTCTTTGTCTGTAAGATTCAAAGAAAAGTGTAACATGGTTTATAAAATGTTTAGAGATGATGTGAAAAAGAAAAATTAAATATTACAATGAAAAAGCAAACATGTCCCAATACTAGAATAATCTGTTACCTTATTTATGATTCATTTGACACATGGAAGACTACTGAGATCCATGTTCAAATATGCATTCAATCAAATTCAGTTGTTTAATTGGGTCAATCACAAATTCTAGCAACACAAAGGACTATCATCAATTATAACTTGTAGTGCTGGGGATAGATTATATAATTGCAGACATTTTCCTACAGAGAAATACAGATATACCCACCTACACATGTGAAAATCTATGTCTTCCAAGTTTGATAAAATGTCCCAGAATGTTTACATTCAAGCCTTCTGAGCTAAACTTAGACATGTGGGGGCTTTAACTGATGAAATGATGTCGAAAGCTTCTGCAGGATTTGAAGCATCACTTTTGTGCACGAAGTCCTCAGCTGCAAATAAGAGCAGAAACACTGTCCACAAGTACTCTGGTGACATCCCCACTCAAGTAGTCCTCACTTAACCTACCACAATTGGAACTATATTGGACCTAATTCTTACTAGTAGAGAAGAAATAATAGAGGGAGTTTAAGTTGCCAGAACCTTTGGTGAGTGTGACCACGTCATACTAGAATTCAATATTACTTGAGAAATATTCCATATTCCTTATGAAAAATTCCGTTTCAATTTTTTCAATTTCTTTTTTTCAATTTTTAAATTCCGGGTTCTAATTTTAAGTATTCTTTTTTTTTCAATCTTTAAATATCATTTTTAATTTAAATTTCTTTTTTCAATTTTTAAATCTTTTTCAATTTTTAAATTCTTTTTTCAATTGTTTTTATAAAATTCCTTTCAATTTTTCATTTTCTCTTTTCAACTAAACATTTAAATAACAGTTTACTTATTTTAATTGTTTAGAAATTTTTAAATTCTTAATGATCTAAACAGTGGTGGGATTGGAATAACTTAACAACCGGTTTTCTGGTTGTTGCACAAAAGAGAGATTACAAGTTAACAACTGTAGTGCATTAGAAACCCACTGTATGTGTGAAGTCCTCATCACTGACAAAGAGTTGGGAAATGAGCTTTACATTACTCTATTATTAAATTCATTTATTATTCATGTCACGGTGAATCGGCTCAAAGGAATGGGGTTCCATTCCGATGGCCCAAATTTTCCTGTGTGGAGGCTGTTAAAGGGCTGCTTGAATCCTAGAGGAATCAACAAGAGAAAGGGGAAGCTTCAGAGAAGGCAGGGAGAAGGTGATCTCCCAAATGAGAGAAGAAACCTCTGAACTCCAACAGGAAAGAAATTGGCCAGCAATGGTGGCTCCAGAGCCGTGACAACCAGAGAGGCAGCAGGAAGAGAAAATAGAAGGCAACACTTCAGAGTCAGAATTAGAATTCTTTATTGGCCAAGTGTGATTGGACACACAAGGAATTTGTCTCGGTGCAAATGCTCTCATTATACATAAAAGAAAAGATACACTCATCAAGAGTCAAGAATCATAAGGTACAACACTTAATGATAGACATAGGGTACAATAAGCAATCAAATCATACTAGGAAACAGTCAATAAAAATCGTAAGGATACAAGCAACAAAGTTACAGTCATACAGTGACAAGTGGGAGGGGATGGGTAATAAGGAGTGATGAGAAGATTAATAGCAATGGTAGTGCAGACTTTGTAAATAGTTGGATAGTGTTGAGGGAATTATTTGTTTAGCAGAGTGATGGCATTTGGGGGAAAAACTGTTCTTGTGTCTAGTTGTTCTGGTGTGCAGTGCTCTATAGTGTTGTTTTGAGGGAAGGAGTTGAAACAGTTTATGTCCAGGATGTGAGGGGTCTGTAAATATTTTCATAGCCCTCTTTTTGACTCGTGCAGTGTACAGGTCCTTGATTGAAGGCAGGTTGGTAGTAATATTTTTTTCTGCAGTCCTAATTATCCTCTGAAGTCTGTGTCTGTCCTGTTGGGTTGCAGAACCAAACCAGACAGTTATAGAGGTGCAGATGACAGACTCAATAATTCCTCTATAGAACTGTATCAGCAGCTCCTTGGGCAGTTTGAGCTTTCTGAGTTGGCACAGAAAGAACATTCTTTGTTGTGCTTTTTTGATGACATTTTTGATGTTAGGTGTCCATTTTAGGTCATGTGATATAGAACCTAGAAATCTGAAGGTCTCTACTGTTGATACTGTGTTGTCTAGTACTGTAAGAGGTGGTAGTGTGGGCGGGTTTCTTCTAAAGTCTATCACCATTTCTACCATTTTGAGTGTGTTCAGTTCCAGATTGTTCCGGTTACACTATGAGGCAAGTTGTACAACCTCCTGATTGTATGCGGATTCGTCGTTGTCTCGAATGAGACCAATCACTGTTGTGTCATCTGCAAACTTTAGTATTTTAACAGATGGATTGTTTGAGATGCAGTCATTGGTATATAGGGAGAAGAGAAGTAGAGAAAGCACACAGCCCCTGTGCTAATTGTACAGGTATCAGATGTGATTCTGCCTAGCTTCACCTGCTGCTTCCTGTCTGTTAGGAAGCTTATGATCCATTTACAAGCGTGTTCAGGTACTACTAGCTGGTTTAATTTAGTTAGAAGAATGCCTGGAATGATGGTATTGAATGCTGAAAAATGGTGAGAAAAATGGGGTCCAGAAATAGTAGAGGGTTTTGCTCTGCCAGATTGGGAATTAAACTATACAGCAGCAGCCCTTACATGGATTAAAGATAGGGTAACATTGAAAATAAAAGAATATTGACAATTGAAGAACATGACTTACTATTAGGGTGGCACAAATTTTTATGGGATGGGAAAAATAAGACGCACAGTTATTTCCAAAGACACCAAATAAGAAATGTGTTGCTATTAATTTGGGAAAAGATTAAAAGGAATCATTATGACAAAATTCCGATCTGGTTATCAACCATGAAGGCATCAATATATCCAAATGTGTTAGATTTAGATAAGATAGTAGGTTATAAAGATATCTTAAACGAGCAAGGGATATTGAAAATGAAACAAGAATTAAAAGAACAAGGAATCAAGGTAGAGTGGTGGACGTATATGCAAATACAAACAAGATTCAAGAAAAATGTAGAAGGGTATGGGATTCATAGAGAACTATCGCAATTAGATAAGATACTATAAGGTCCAGAGGAGAAATTGATTAAAAAGTATATAATTATTTCTTCGGCTATAAGATGGAGGAAGAGAGGGTTAAAGAAATGATGATAGCTTGGGCGAAAAATTTTGGCTACATGATAGAATTGGAGAAATGAGAAAAAATGTGGGAAAAGAATTATAAATTGACGATGTCAGCAGCATATAGAGAAAATTTATACAAAATGTTCTTAATTATCTAAACAGTGGTGGGATTGGAATAACTTAACAATGGCACCTACCCCCTGCTAGATTAGCAAAAATGTTCCCAAACAGATCATCTGAATGTTGGAAATGCAAACAAAAGCAAGGAACATATTACCATGCGTGATGGACATGCCCTGTAGCAAGAAAATACTGGATAAGGACAAAAAAATGGATAGAAGAAACATATAAACAATAAATTGAACTAAGACCAGAGACTTTTCTATTAGGTATAATAATAGGAAAATGTGATAAGAAAACAGAATATCTAATGCTGCATCTATAAACGGCAGCAACAATAACTTACGCACAGAATTTGCAAAAAGATAGTATGCCACTAGAGGAAAATGTGATAAAAAAGATGCTAGAGTGTGCTGAGATGGATAAGTTGACTACAGGGATAAAAGACAGAGAGGAAACGGATTATTATTTGATATGGAATGCATTGTATGATTGGCTAAATAACAGATATAGAGAAGATGCCAATAGGATAATAAGGCAAAGGCTATAGTGGACAGATTAAGGAACATAGA
>SOZL01001464.1:0-15175 GCA_009733165.1 Naja naja
CAAAAAGAAAGGACAGATAAGGAAATTGAATCGAAATCCAATCAAGCCATAGGAAGCACTCCCACTAGCATGCCCAAATAAGGAATAAACCTACTAAGCACAAGAATCAAACAAAAAAATAAAACCATTAAAGGTGATTCAAACACAAAAGGATTCAAACACGAAATTCTAAAAGAAAAAGGTATAAAAAACCTCCAGTTACACGAAGTCAGGCAGCTAGCCAGGAAGCATACCCGCGCTGCCGCTCGGCGCGTATTCCTTCCTGCAGAAAATAAAGACCTTGCTTTCAGCAGCTGTTTCTGTTTCCATCTCTACGCCGAGGCGGCGGCTTCCAGCGGGAAAATTCGAACCAGCAGAGCTTTCTCAACAAAATTATTTCAACAATTGGCGACCAGCGAAGGGACTCCCAGCCAACCCAGCCACGGACGGGGCCCGGAATCGAATCCCAGCCGGCACGGACCTTCTTTGTCCGGGAGAATATCACGGACCCTGCCGGGGCAAGCAGGTAGTAAAGGAGTCTCGAGTTTCTCGACAGCTGCTGAAAGCGGGGTGAGTACCATCCTAAAACATAGCTCTTGAATTAAAAGGGAGCCGGCGTGAAGGCGTGAGAGAAGAGAGAGTGTGCGTGCGTGTGGTTTTTTTTCTGAGCGAACAGCTGAGTGTCACTTTCCTGGCCGATCTCCAGCCGCACCTCCGTCTGTTGCTAGCCCACCGGGCCGTGACCGACAGACAGGAGAAAGCAAGGGGGGGTCGCCAGAGGTGAGGCCCTCTGTTCAAGAAGAAAAAAAACCGAGCGAAACGTGATTGTTTTAGGTTGAGGACTGAAAAGAAAAAAAGGAAAAAGGGAAAAGAAAACCCTGTGCATATCGTAAAAAGCAAAGCCCGAACTCTAGACAGTTGTGTAATTTGGATGCTAAATTGGAGTACCAGTACTTGCTTACAAAAAAGCAAGTTTTCCCGGATTTGAGCTCTTCCAACTGCTAAACGGGGCCTGAAGGAAAGAGGCACGGAGTACCAGTACTTATCTGCGGGGGGCAGAGAGTCTCACGGGCTGTTTTTTTGGGGGAAGGGAAAGAAGTCTGCACAGGCAGCATACCCACAGTCCGAAAACCTTGGCGGAAAGAGAGAGAGAGAGAGAGTCTCTCGTGGTTTTTTTAAAAAGGGGAGCGCGCATACTTTGTGAAATATTCTGTAGAATAGAGAGAGTTTTTTAAGTATCTCATTTCGTTGCATAAGGTGCAACGACCAAAGTCTCCCTCAGACACCTTTTTTTTTTCTCTTTGCTCTTAAAAGTTCTTGTGTCTGAAACTGGTCGCTGACCCGACTAAGCCAAAGTGTTAAACCCACATCGGAAGGGAAACATGGGAAGCGGTAGTTCGAGGGTCCTGAATGGAACCCCCTGGGAGAGCTGTTGGAGGCTTGGGATAAGCGGCAGATACCGACCCTAGCCGGCATGAGCAAGAGAAATGTAAAAACATATGTAAAAATGGGCTTCGCTGAGAGCGAGACAGGGAAACAAATTTGGCCACAAGATGGTACTTTTAATTTTCAAACCATAAAGGAGCTTAGATCGAGAATCACACCCAGCCAAATGCCCTATTGGTACTGCTGGCGGAATTAGCCAGATCAAAGAATTAAAGAGAAAGGGAAAGAGACGCTGCAGGAGACTTTCCTCAGAAAGAAAGTAAAATGAGGCTAGAATCATGGCCCCCCCTCTTGAGTAGACCGGTCCAAGGAAGACAGAGGGGTGGCGAGAATACGTGGTAACCCATGTACCCTTTTCTGCATCTGATTTAGTAATTTGGAAAAAGGACACCCCACTTTTAGGTCTGATCCCCAAACAGTAATCGGACAATAAAAACAATAATAGATAGCCATAATCCTTCTTGGGGAGATATGACCCAACTAATTCAAGTCTTTCTAACAAAAGATGAACAATTGAAACTATTTGAAAAAACAGAGGAAATAGCTAAGCGGCCAGCCATTCGTGTGCCAGGACAAAGAAACGTGGCACGAGTTGCCTGGCCCCAAGAACGTCCTGATTGGGATTATAACGATACCAGCCATTGGGACACTTACACTAGTGCAAAAGCAAACCTGTTAGAAGCACTAGAAGAGATAGGAAAAAAAACCTTTAAATTGGTCAGAATTCCAAAGAACAACGCAAAGAGAAACAGAGAACCCGGACACATTTTAGGTCCGCCTCTCTGAGGCAGCTACCACTTTGCACACTTAGATCTCAGCTGCCAAAGGATCAAAAGATCCTTGCCTCCGCTTTGTCGACCAATCAGCTGGCAACATCCACGATCATTTTCACCAGATCATGTCAAACTGGTCATCACTAGAAATATCTGAATTGCGAAGAATAGCGAACTTTGTTTATGACCAGAGAGAGAAATTAAAGGAAAAGGAAAAGATAGGAAAAGGAGAACTGAACGACAAGAAGACCTGCGCATTTTGCAGCCATGAATTATGGGAAACCTACAAGCCACAGATTCCCCAATTACATAAGGGACTGCCAAGGGTGTGAAAGAGAAAACCGACACCCCTCTGAATGTACACATTGTTTTAAATGCGGGGCGAGGGCACACCAGCCGACACTGTAACGGGAAGTCCAACGGACTAATTACGGGACACCTGTCCCAGACCCCCTTCCCAGAAAGGATTCTTCCCACCGCAGCCCCAGAGAAAATACCAGAACACCACCGGGGACCAGAAAGGGATAACAATCGAGGGAACTGGTGACTAGAAGGGGAGGATACAGAATACAAAGCCACCTTTAGTGGCCTTGCAATCCCCTTGAGGAATGGCCCTGAAGGGGAACCTATGTTAAAAGTCTTGATAGAAGGGAAACCATATGAATGCTTAATAGACACAGGGGCAACAACGTCACTTATTACTAACCCCCCTTTCAAAAATGCTATATCACCAGGGGCCAGGGACAATATCATGGGGGTTGGAGGGACAGTCATTCCTGTGGAACATACCATAGATGTAAAGGTGGAAATTGGCCCTTTCAGTCTAAATCATTCATTTACTATATGCCCTCAGTCCCCCCTCTCCCTCCTGGGAAGGGATGTACTATGTAAATTAGGAGCAAAAATTACTTGCAGCAAGGCTGGATTAACTCTTGATATCCCGGCCAAACGCCTACTAGTGGTAACAGAAACTCCTAACCAACTACCTGAAGACCTCAAGACCCTGCCAATCCACCTATGGGGATGGGACAACACAGAAGTAGGATTACTCAAAGGGGCAACCCCAGTCACTATCCAAGTCAAGAAGGGACCACCCCCATGTATACCACAATATAAGATCCCAGCTGAAGCAGTTCTACCTATCAGGAAACTAATAAAAGCATATCTTGAACAAGGGGTCCTCAGAAAATGTACATCCCCCTGCAACACTCCCATCTTTCCGGTAAAAAGGCAAAGGTAGATAGTGAAAATGTACATCCCCTGCAACACTCCCATCTTTCCGGTAAAAAAGGCAAAGGTAGATAGTGAAGGGAACCCCATCTTTCGTTTTGTACATGATTTGCGCCGCATAAATAATCATGTCATCCCACGTGCTCCCATAGTGCCCAACCCAGCAACTATAATAACAGAAATTCCAGCCACTGCCACTTTTTTTCAGTCATTGACCTATGCTCGGCTTTTTTAGCATCCCAGTAGACCGAGCATCCCAATATCTTTTTGCTTTTACCTGGGAAGACCAACAATACACCTGGACTCGCTTGCCTCAAGGCTACACTGAGTCACCCACTCTGTTTTCCCAAATTTTAAAACTGATCTTTCATCCATTTCTACCACATCAGTCAGCTTTGATTCAATATGTGGATGATTTACTCATAGCATCCAGCACTAAATTGGCCTGTAAGGAAGACACCTGGCATCTCTTAAGAGCATTAGCAGACAGGGGACATAAAGCCTCCCTGGGAAAATACAATATTTAAAACAAGAAGTCACATACCTGGGGTACATTATTGCTCCAGGCATAAGAAAATTGGCACCCAGCCGCATACAAACCATCTTGGACATGGAGCCACCAAAACAAAACGACAAGTTAGGGCACTGCTAGGAGTCCTAGGGTTTTGTAGACCTTGGATTCCTTCTTTGGGATACTTGCTAAACCTTTAACACAACTAACAAAAAGGACATGCCTGATCCCATTGAATGGTCTCACTCACTAGACCAGACTGTCCAAACAATAAAACAAACTCTAGCATCCCCGCCCGGGCTGCCTGACTATAGGAAGCCCTTCACCCTCTTCATTCACGAAAAATCAGGTATTGCTTCAGGTGTCTTAACGCAACCTTTGGACACACTAATCGACCTGTAGCATACTACTCAGCTACATTAGATCCAGTAGCGAAGGGAGCAGTTCCATGCTTAAGGGCAGTTGCTGCCACTGTAGAAATAGTAAAGAGATCTAAAGATTTAGTACTAGGACATCCTCTAACTTTGAAGGTTCCCATGAGGTATTTGCCATCCTTCTAAAATCCCAGACCCAAGCATTCACTCAACAGCGACTAGCAATATGAAGCTGAGTTATTCACTGCAGACAACATAACTTTTGAAAGATGCTCCACCTTAAACCCTGCCACATTGCTCCCAGCAGAACAAACTACTGAATGTCTCCATGATTGTCTCCACCTAGTGCATGATGCTGAACTACCCGCCCTGACCTGACAGATGTCCCACTAGAAAACCCAGACTTAGAACTTTTCACTGACGGGTCCTCATACATACATAAAAACAAAAGGGTGTCTGGAGCTGCAGTAGTCTCACTGCATGAGATCCTTTGGGCATCCCCCTACCTCCCTCACACAGCCCAAGCAGCAGAACTTATAGCTCTTACAAAAGCATGTGAAGCTGCAACAAACCAATCCACAAACATATACACTGACTCCAAATATGCATTTGGGGTTTGCCATGCCTCAGGAACCATATGGAAACAACGGGGGTTCTTAACCTCGGCAGGGCAACAAATAGCACATGCAACCCTGGTAGCCCAACTATTAGAAGCCATCCAATTGCCAAAACTTTAGCAGTTATTCACTGCAAAGCACATCAAAAGATGACTCATTAATAACAAAAGGCAACCACTACGCAGACATAACAGCCAAATGGGCAGCAACACAACCACTAGCCCAACACTTCTCAACACCAGCTTTATCAGCCAACCCTAAAAACCCTACAAAGATTTCTTAGATCATGGGGAGGCAGAACAATGGGAGGAAAAATTAGGTGCAACCTTTAAAGACAATTTTTGGAGGGTTCCAGATGGAAGGCCCATAGCCCCACGACGCCTTCTCAGGCTAATATGCCACAGGTTACATTCAAAAGGACATTGTGGGACACAAGCTATAGTTGATGCTATTAGGAGAGAATGGTATGCACCAGGAGCATACAGTGAGGCCACGAGAGTTGCTACCACTTGTAAGACATGCCAGGCTAACAACTCTACCTCTAGGAAATCCATTCATGAGGGGGTAGGCCATGGGCACAGCCCTTTTGAGAAAATACAAATGGACTACATACAACTCCCCAGAGCAAATGGGTACCAATATGTCCTTGTATGCAGGGACCAACTGACGATTGGATAGAGGCCTTTCCCTGCAGACACGCCACGGCCCTTGAAACAGCCAGGCATCTCCTTAAGGATATTATACCCAGATTTGGAGTGCCCAGCGTTGTGGACATGGATAGAGGTAAACACTTCATAGCTCAGATCCTCACACATATATTCCAAGCTCTGGGCATCACACAAAACTTACATGTGCCATATTCCCCAACTTCCTCTGGGGGGGACAGAAAGAGCAAATAGAGAAGTAAAGACCCTACTGGGCAAACTCTGCCAGGAAACACACCTTCCATGGCCACAGGTGCTCCCAATTGCTCTCTTCTACATCAGGACTAGACCTAGAAGAGATATAGGAATTTCGCCCTTTGAAATCCTTTTTGGCCGACCACCCGACACACTAAAAGGTCTGGACCCACACTCCCTTTGTTTAGAAAGGGGGGGATATGGTTCTCTCCTCTTATCTTTCAGCCTTACAGAAGAGACTGCAGACCCTGTGGACCCAGAGCTCACTGACACAGACCTTGCCCCTGGAGGAAGCACTACACCCATTTGAACCAGGAGATTGGGTGTGGATCAAATTCTTCACGAGAACCTCACCCCTACAACCCAGATGGAAGGGACCCTACCAAGTCCTGTTGACCACACAAACAGCCATCAGAGTTGCTGAGAAGGACTCCTGGATTCACTGGACGCATGCCAAACCTGCAGTCATAGATCACAGCCCAACACCAACACAACCAATCCCACCACTCAAGTTGAAGAAAGACCCAGAAACAAACGGGTGGACATTACAGGCACTCTTTGAATCCACAGAACCAGAACACCAACCTACAGCCTCTTGAACATAACAAACTGAACTACAACATTTTCTTCAACAGCTCAACCCCTTTCAGAAGAGGAAGAGACAACGAACTGTAACTTCTTGTTATCTCAATTTTCAAACTTTAATATTTAAATTTTGTTTCTTTATAGACCTTCTTTCAAAAAAAAGGGGAGAGGGGACAGTGGAATTAAGCATGGGGAAAAAGAAGCCCAATGTAAAAGCATCATGTAACTTGTATTTCATATTTATATCTGTAATACTTGTAACATATGTAACAGCATTTTAGAACCAAACCTCATCCCAGAGAAAGGAAACATATGGGAATATTTAGCAAGAGAAGTACTCAATACCACTAATTTTTGCCTAGCAGGAGGGAAATCTGTCAAGGACATTTTAACTACATGCCTAATGGGAGTAGCATCTAGACCACATGACATCATTAACTACACTACATTTAGAAACCTTCCGGCTCCTACGAGAGCATCTTCCACTGGGGTCACCCTTCAAAGAACAAAGACCACACCATGTACACCCTACACATAGCTACAGTAACTACCGCAGAACAATGCTTTAACGTCATAGGATGCAGCACACCAAAGGTCACAAAATGCATCAGCTTAAGTAACACAGAGCTACAATGCAATCACACAGAGACCATATCATTCTCATATAGTTACCTGAGGCTCCCACCAGGTTGGTTTTTCCTCTGTGGCCTAAAAGCCCATTCATACCTTCCAGCCAATGCCACTGGCGGCCCTTGCACCTTAGGAAGATTAACCATGCTTATGCCATCCCTACAGAAGCGACATAGGAGAGCCTTCCAAACCTTAGACCCGGACTGTAATTCCAAAGTCTCCCTTCTCACAAAAACAGAATATGTCTCATTGGCAATATCACTAGTGGGGTGCCAGGACTAGCAGTAAGGAATTCCAGAAATCTGAATAGCCTGGCATGTACCCTAGCCAAAGGTTTAAATTCGACTTCTCATGCTCTGGATGCCCTCAACAGAGAACTGAGGGAGGTCAGAGAAGCCACCCTGGAAAATAGGGCAGCAATAGACTTTCTGCTCTTGAAGCACAACTATGGCTGCGAAGCATTCAAAGGGATGTGTTGCTTTAATCTAGACGAAGCCTCAGGACTTGTAGGGAGGGACATCCACCACCTGGAAGAGCTAACCCAAAATATTGGTCACGAACAACCATTCTTAGACTTCTCGTGGCTCTTCTCATGGTTACCAGATCTCCATTGGCTTAAAGTCCTTGTGACAACCATAGTCACTATCTGTGTTCTTGGAACCCTCCTATGTTGCCTCTGTCGATGCATACCACCCTGCCTCAGTTGCCTAAAACCTGCATCCCCACCCATAAACCTGAACAAAAGGGAAGACAGGCAGCCATAATGATGATGCAAATCGATCACGAATACCAAGTATACTCTGACATTCAATTAGAAGAATCCATATAAAAAAAAAAATGAGGGATTGTAGGAAGGGAATATGAAGAAGACACATAAAATCATAAGGAGATACATTGGGAGTAGCCAGGAATGACAAATACCACAGTCAAAAGCTATTAAGATCAGGAAGTTTTCCCAGGGTAAGCACAAACACCTTAGAATAAGAAATTAACAACCCAAAAGGAAAAGGACAGATAAGGAAATTGAATCGAAATCCAATCAAGCCATATGCCCAAATAAGGAATAAACCTACTAAGCACCAAAAATAAAACCATTAAAGGTGATTCAAACACATTCAAACACGAAATTCTAAAAGGTATACCTCCAGTTAAGTCAGGCAGCTAAGGAAAGATATTCCTTCCTGCAGAAAATAAAGACCTTGCTTTCAGCAGCTGTTTCATCCATCGACGCTTCCCAGGAAAATTCAACAAAATTATTTCAACAAAAGGAATTCAAACACGATCAGGAAAAATTAAAAGCCCCAGTAGCCCAGGAGCTACCCCGCATACCCTGCTTTTTAGTGTATTCCTTCCTGCAGAAAATAAAGACCTTGCTTTCAGCAGCTGTTTCTGTTTTCCCTCAGCCCCAGCGATTCAACCAAAGAGCTTTCTCAACAAAATTATTTCAACAATAATAAAGGGTATCTCACCACCTGGCCTAGGAAGATTGTATCAGCCAACACTCAGGTGAAGCCCTGTGGTCCAGACAAAGCCTACGAAGTTAGCTAAGACCCCCCATCCCTGGGAGTCTGACAGCCAATGGGATATATTTCTTACACAGGAACAGGAAACACTAAGGTGGGCCTAACAGAGGTTATATAAGGGTCTCTCAGCATCTTGGTCACTCTTCTTGATCTTCTCTTTTCACCTTGGAGCATGTGATCATCCTTTTCACTTTGGAGCTCTAAGCCATGTGGTCCTGTCCACCATTAAACCTTCCAAACAGCCTCCATGTTTCCAGTGTCTTTTTCCCCATTTGGAACTGAACCTAGAAGGATATTTCTTCCAACATCACTTTGTGAGGTTTTCCAAGGAATAGCAAGACACAAAGAAATTATAACAGGAGAGCAAGAAGATGGGTATATGTGAGGTTCCACTTGTTGGCTTTGACAATGAGAGTGTCCTGATGCTTAATAAAGATCCAAAGGACTCCAACTGTGATCAAAGAGAAGAAAAGAGCAGAAGTAGCCAAAAGAGCACCCAAAATTTTGTTGTACTTCTAAAATGTTATAACTTTGGGGAGACAGAAATTGTTCTTCTCATTGGTATAGTAATCTTCTGGACACTGAAAGCATTCATCCATGTCTACAAAATAAAGTATTAAAGTTGCAGTTGCAGTGAAGGGTTAAAAACCAATTGTACAATTTTCAAAACAACATGAAGGCCATGAACTCTCACACTTTATTGTAAGTTGGCCCCAGAACATGGAAGTGAACTTCTACAGCATGAAAAGCTAAGAGTAGATACAATTCAGAAATGGCTTGCCATTCTCTGCTTCTTAGGTCTGACAGAGGTGGACCAAAAGTCACCAAGTTGGTTTTGTGCCTAAAGTGAGATTAAAACTCATGGTCTCACAGTTTCTAATGTGGTGCCTTTATGATGCACCAAACCGGCTTTCAATTTAGTATCTTGGATATGTATGTATACATAATAATATGTATACATAATAATATATAGATATACATATATACTTATAAATGAATGAATGAACTAATTAATTAATATATCTCTCTGTACAAATACACACACACAAATTTATGTGTTGCAGGCAATGATGGGCAGACTACAATATGCCTATGTAATACTTCTGTTTTCCAAGCCCCTTTGGTTACCAGTTTCATTCCAGATATGATTCCAGGTGCTGGACATTACCTATAGAGCCCTCCATGGCATAATGTGTGGCTACCTGAGAGGTCATTTATCTCTCCTAATACCTGCCAATGTCAAGGAGACAGATAAACTGAATAGATTAGTAAGACCTTGTACAATTTTGTGTCATTTCATTACCATAAGACTAAACAAAAGCTGGTATAAATATTGTAATATAACATGTTGTGAATTGTGAAATGAGGTGGTCAAATTCATTGTTTAGAAAAATATGTCAACAGTAAAATATGTATCATGACATTTAACCTATTCCATTTTTAGAAATGAATGACAAAGAACCCCCAAAATAATAGAAACACTTGAATATACAACAGGTTGCAATGTTCTATACAGTATGGTACGTGTTCTGAAAGCACCTGATTTCATTTGCTTTTCTGAAGTATGTTTTATGGTGTGATTCATGAAATCAGAACTTCAGCTCAGGTAGACATCATAGCATAATTCAAAGATTTCCATAGCTTGACTGTTTTTCTTTGAAGATATTTTGCTTTTCATCTAAGAAATGCATGAATACAGGTTATTCAGTGGTGGGATCCTGGATGGTCGGCAAGGTTCGGATGAACCCTAGCTGTGATGTCTGGCTAGCTGTGATGTCATCCCCCACTCTTGTGCTATGCTTTTCTTAAATAACTAACTTTGCCCCCCACCCAGGATGCCCAGGTGAGTTCCATGCTGCCTTGCTGTACTCACCGGAGCTGCCTGAGTCGATTGGCTGCCTGTTTGAAGCTGCATTTCAGCCCCAAAGCAGTGCATGCATGCTCACAACCAGTGATCCACTTGTCAACAAAAGTACATCCCACCTCTGAGGCTATCATGGCAATGCAGAAGGCCACTGTATTTCACAGATTTAGTCTTCATTTATTCTTCATATTAAAAAAGTATAGATGTTTAGAACTTATTTGGAGCCAACCTGCTTGTGTTTCATTTTTGTTTGCTGAATAAAAGAGAAAGTGTTTGGGGGTGGACAAGTGGAGAATCTTCACATAGCCAGAAACCTGAGAAAGTTTTTCAGTTCTCATTGTACAGTCATGTGCCACCCAGGCAAGAGCAGATCTTGCAGTCTCAAGACCATATCAGGTCCATGAAGTCATGGAACTAGGTTTTGATAAAAACCTTGGAGTTGTTGATGTTCGTTTGAATTTTCTGCACTGGGTACTGTGGAAACTGGCTGCCTTTGATGTATCTCTGCTGTGATTATTAAGGAGCTCATAACAGTTTGTAATAAATCTGAATATTAGTTTGCTTTGTCAATGGAGATTCTCAGTCATCCAGATGATGATTGTCCCAAAGGTGTTTTTTTCCAGAGGCAACTGGACTTTCTGTCTTTGTTTTTGTTTTGAAGATTTCTCATCCAAGAAGCTGAAGAAGCTTCGGCCCAGTCTACCCAACGTGAAGAGGAAACATGCCAGCGGTTTGCAGTGGTGTCAAGCTGACCACGCCCACCCAGTCAGCCACACCCACCCAGTCAGAAATGCCCGCCCACTCCCCCAGGGTCAACCATAGCCCTGATGTGGCCCTCAATGAAATTGAGTTGGACACTCCTGCTATAGAGCAACTTCCCAATTTACTTTATTGGACACATCTTGATGCACTTCTCTGTTCCATTTCATTTTGTTTCATTTCATTCTTCTTTTCTGTTTTAAAAGTATAATCTGTATCCTATCCTTTTATGGTTTGAAAGATTTGCATGTAGGCATAGATTTTATTTTGAATTTTTTTGCTTGCTTTTAGCATGCCAATTCTAGTCATTTCTGAAGTTATTACTTTTGGTATCAAAAACATATTTACTGCATATTCAACATATTGATTGGAATGTATATGTATATCTCAAAAGCTTTTTAAAATTTATATTCAATTGAACACAATTAAAGTAATTGTACAAGAATTGCCATAGATTTTTTTTTCATATAATTCATAAGGAAATAATTCTGGAGAGTTCTTAAGAGCTTATCTCTTGATATTAGATTATGCCATTGAGTATTTCTACTGTCACAACCTGTCAGACACTGAACACATTTTCCATAAATCATGGTACTCACAAATAGTGGAACACAATGACAAGGTTTAATGTAGGATTTCCAGATGGCATTCAGTAGTAACAGTAACAAGGATCTGTTTAAAGTCAGCGTTGAGAGCAATTGCCTCTCCACACTGACTTTATACCCTCCCTCCAATTAACACATAATAATAGTAGCTACACCCACGCCTCCACCCCATGCCTAAATGCTCTAGTTAACCCCTCCCTTAACCCTTCACAGCAAATCAATATACAATGTCCTGGACCACTTGCAGCAGCTGGTGCAATCGTGAATAATCTTCCCCCCACCAGCTGACTGCAGGGTGGAATGCGGTGGCTGTTGGCATAGCGAAACATGACCTCCATGCCACACAGCAGGACACCATCATACAGGAACAGACCATGCCCTGGAATGAAGCATCGTGGAAACAAAGCGCCGCCGTGGCAGTCATAGTCCTGTTGTTGGCATGGAGTGCCACTGGCACAGAGCACTGAGCTGTCGACACGTTGTTGACACTGGAACGGGCCCAACATCTACTTTCCCAAAGGTAAGATAAACTATTATTTCTCTTTATGCTATTTTATGCAATTCTGTTATTTTGTCTTCTTAGCTGATCTTTGTTATTCATATCAGGCCTCAAAACTATGATATAACATTTGGGGGAAAATATGCAAATCAGTAATCCAGCACTAGAGGCTATAATGGAGAAGATCTCCACAGCAACCATATATTTTCCTTTTGTGCTCAGATATGTTGGAACAAAGGATAACCACACACTGCAGAAGATCAACATGCTGAAGGTTATAAATTTGGCTTCATTAAAGGTGTCAGGCAATTTCCTTGCTAGGAAAGCCACTGTGAAACTAACAAAAGCAAGGAAGCCCAAAATCCCAAGACACAGTAGAAAAAAAGTTGGATCCCTCATTACACACCAGAACTATTTCTTTTGTCATTGAATTCATGTCAGCATCTGGGAATGGGGCAGAGCTTGTCAGCCATGTAGCACAAATGATTTCTTGAATAAATGAGCAGCCTAATACTATGAACATTGCTAATTTTTTTCCCACCCATTTGGTCATCATGGAGCCTGGTTTGGTGGCTATGAAAGCTAGAACCACAATGAAGGTTTTGGCCAAAATACAAGAAATAGCCACTGAGAAGATGATGCCAAAGGCAGTTTAGTGGAAAATACATGTCACTTTGTTGGGTTGCCCAATGAATAGAAAAACACAAAGAAATGATAACAGAAGAACCATAAGAAGAGCATATGTGAGATCCCTGTTGTTGGCTTTGACAATGGGAGTGTCCTGATGCTTAGTAAAGATCCAGAAGACACCAACTGTAACCAAAGAAAAGAAAAGAGCTAAACTGATGAAAATGGTTCCCAAGGTTTCTTCATACTTCAAGAATGTTATAACTTTGGGAAGGCATATATCCTGCTTGTCACTGGAGTATTGATCTTCTGCACACTGAAAACAGTCATCCTGGTCTAGAAAATAAAATAGTACTCCATAAATTACATAACAATAATCAGACTTCAATAATACAATGTTCCAAAAATGTTTTTAATATCTGAAAATCAAATGCATTGGCACAGTTGCCATAATTTCATCATTGCAAACTTATTTGTTCAGGGAGGTACTATTTATAATCAAAATCTAGGTGATTTGTATTGATTTGTATCCAGGTTCCATTGGATCAATTTGCTATGTGGACTACTTAATCTTCTTCACAATTTTCTAAACATTTTTGGGCACATTCTTTACTCACAGATTGATATAAATGTACTTTAAGTGGGAAAAATGGAATTATATCTTACCCTCCTGGTTAGAAATTTTGCCTTGTGGGCATTTATGACAATTATAGCAGCAAAATGGCTTCCCTTCTATCTTGCTCTTACTGTAACCTAAATGGCACTTCCCATTACACAGAGAAAGTGGCTGGACCTGCTCAAAAAAGAAAGAATAGAATTGTTTGCTTTGACGAAGTTTGTATCTGGTACCAATATATTAGGAACTGTCTATCCAGTCTGCTTCTCTACTACAATATGCTTTTATGAAATATGCTTTTATGAAAAAGCAGGAGAGAGACTTCAATTAGCTCTTCAATAAACTCAGACTTTTAATGCAAAATAATGTAATTTTCATGAGGGGAAAAATTAGGTTTAAAATAACTGTGGTAAAAATCTAAACTCACTTCATTATATATTTTTCTTTTTTTCTATTTCTTTTTACATTTTTTTTACATTTTTATGTTTATGTTTTGCTTTTCTTTCATCCTATCTTTATATTATTTTATCTTTTATTTCTGAATATTTTAATAAAATTCATATAGATTAAAAATAACATTTCTAATTTCCATTGATGTCTTTGAGAGGTTACTCCTTTCTATATTTAATGCAAGCTGGCTGAAGTTTTTTCTTCCTTCTTTGGTATTTTCTATGAAAATCCCTTTTTGGATAGTGAGTTTCAATATAATATTTGGCAAAAGAGCTTGCAATAGTGGAGCAACAGGCAGGAGAAAGAAGGAAAAAAACAAAAATATTGATGAATGCTTGCAGTGGGGAGATGAGTGTTTTTGTTTCAAATGGTGGATAGATAAAAATATTAATCTACCTCCCCAAGATTATCTTCTTCTATATACAAAAAAGTGAAACACCACGCATCATCACAAAATCTCCAGAACCGTAAAACCTACAAACTTGAAATTTGGCACGTATGTTCCTCTTGGCTTCTAGGTGCTCACTAAGAAGAATTTTTCGAAATGAGTATCAGACCATTAGTATTTTATACATTATTATTAACACACTCTGATGCTAAGGGTTTACTCCCCTCCCACCTGAAAAGAAATCTGTTCCAAATGCAAAACACAAGCAGAGGGAGGAGTTTCAGTTTCACAGCAGCAACCAGTTTTAGTACAGAACAGTTGAACTAAGCCATGCCCAGGCTTCTTGCTGCCTCCTTCTTGCTCACACAGCAAATGCTGTTTCACTTTCCAAACAGCCCTCAACTCTCTCACACACTAGCCAGATGAATACTGGTGGATGCTGTAAGCAGGCACAATTCCCCCACTATTTTGTCCCCAAAAGTTAAACTCAGACATATAGTTTTGTAGTGAAGCATGGGTATCCAGCTAGTTTCATATAAAGTCTTCATTGAAACATCATTCCTTGTGTTATGTATGTAGGTTTGAATGTTATTGGTTTATTTGAATTGTTCTTGTAAAATGTCAAATAGGTTGGTTTAAATAGTGGGGAAAAACCCTGCACTCTGATTGGCTGGCAACTACATTTGCTGGCTATAAGAACCCGTAGCACAGCCAAATCAGGTCCATTGACTGTAGTCACTAATAAACTCTTCACTGACTCTTCGCGTCTGACTCTTCATGCAAACTTAACACTGGCGACG
>SOZL01001465.1:0-14075 GCA_009733165.1 Naja naja
GGGGAATGTATCCCAATGGACAAAGTAGACTTGACTAATACTATGCCCCAATTATATGTGCACAATTAATTTTTCCAATTATATTAACTCACCCTCCCTCCCACATTTGTAAAAGTATATTAGGAAATTAAAGGACACTATTAGGTCACCTTTTAGTTAAAGAATACCTCGACCAAACTTTACACACATAAGAGGTTACATCAGGAATAATTACATGGGTGGGATGTAAACTATTTGACTTCATCCCAGACTGTGGTTTGTGAATTTGGAAGATTTGCAACTGCCTCTCAATGAACTCAGTCTTGAGCCATGCTGACGAGAGCCTTAAACATATATCTCAGCAATGAGCCACCCCACCACCAAGCTGATTGAGTGCTGACTGTGTGCTTGAAAAAAACACTTGTCATCAAAAGCGGAGCTTTTTCTTATAAAAACAAACTTCTGTTCCAATGCACCTGTAGGTTTTTAATTGAAAAGCAGCGAAAAGTTTGAACAAGTATAAATGTATTTGTTGCAGATGGCATTTACTTTTTTTTTCTGAATTTCCCCTGATTAGAAGGATAATCATGTGTTCAAATTGGTAGCTGCTAAACTCATATGCTGTTGTTAATTTCTGAAGGTTGAGATGCCAGGACATGAATATCTACCTAATATGGAAGTCTTGGCCCTTGTTGCAAATGATTGGAAATGAGGCTTATTCAACAGTGGTGGGATTCAGAATGTTTTGCTACCAGTTTTGTGGGTGTGGCTTAGTGGGCGTGGCTTGCGCGCATGGCAGGGAAGGATACTGCAAAATCCCGTTCCCTCCCACTAACCTGCTTTCCAGCTCTGTTCTCCTGTGTGCAGGGCAACAAAGACCCAGCCAATCAGCTGGGACTCGGGAGGCAGAGAATTGATGGCAGGGGGCCAGTCAGAGGTGGCATTTGCTGGTTCTCCAAACTACTCAAAATTCTGCTACCAGTTCTCCAGAACTTGTCAGAACCTGCTGAATACCACCTCTGTTATTTACTGATAATTGTAATTGTGTCTGCTCAGAAATAAGCTTTCCTTAAAACATCAGTATATGTTTTAAGATGTAAGTATGAATTTGGAAATACATTTGAAGACTGAGCTATGTCCTGTACGCTTTTCGTAACCTTTTCTGTGCAAAGCAGGAGAAGACAGTATCAGCATCTTCTGAAGATCTAGCTGAGATTTGATGCTGATGTTGTTGTAAAGATATGTACTCTGTCACTATATAACTTGTGAATAGGAGTCTCATACCATTTTAGCAGACCTCAATTAATGTGCCTCATCCCAAAGGGATAAGATGAAATAGAGTGTTTCCCTCAATGAAGAGAAGATGGAATAAATGCATGGGAACCTTTGATTGATAGTACTAGGAACTGGTTCTCTAGAAGCTGCTCAAAGTGCTTGACCAAAGAATCATACAATATATTGAACATTAAACTTGAGTTAGCAAAACACAGTTGGTGTGATCGCATAACATACTGTGTCTGAACAAGTCAACAATATTACAGGTCAACATGATTTATTGTTCATGAAACAAACTAAGACAATGGCTGAGTTCCTACAAGCTGAGCCACACCTGAAAAACATATTGTGTAAAACCAGCCAAGAAAGGCCTTGGCAGAGGGAAAGTGAGTGTAGGGAATCACACCCCAAAAAACCAACACACAATCCTTCCAGACCAAGTCGATCTACAGGAGATGTTGCTTTTATAAGGGAACAGATGGATCGCAACAGAGCCATAGGATGGAACAGGAGCAAAATCTGATTCTCAAAACATACCAGGTATTTTGAGGATAATGTTCTTTCTTTGCCTGGATTCCGAGGTTCTTTCCCTGTTTGCATGTTGCTATGGCACCAAAATGCTCCAGCCACTTTTTTTTGGCTGTGTCCCCATGACATTGCTTTCATTTGGGTTCTAGTCCATGAGTGAGAGAGGCTTAATTCATTGCCGTATGCTTCCCCGCAATTATCTTGACATTGTCTAAGGCCAGCCTCACAGTGTGTAAAATCAGTTTTGTCCTGTGTTTCCTTGCAAGGAAATCAGGTGGTTGTAGAGACTTAAAAACAAGATGCAGGAGATAGATTAGCAGTGGGAAAAGCAAATTTTATGCTGGTAATTTTCTGCTGTGTCACGGACGGACAGAAGGACTTTTAACTCGGCAATGGGAAAAAGGCCGCTTGAGTCAGGAAAAAAACAGCTATTCTGGCAAAACATCTTGAAAAATTACATGACAAAGATAGTATGAGAAAAGTTTAATAATTCGTTACACTGTTGACAATAGATCATGGGAATACATTATTGCTATCCCATTCTTTCACAAGGGGAAGCTGATTTTTTTTGTTTGTTTATTTGTTTCTGGCCTTCACTTTTAATCATCCATTTATCCACTAAATTTTAACTGAAAAAGAAGAAGAAACAAACTGTTGCATTGGCAAGAAAAACTAAAGCATTGGGAAATTTAAAAAGATTGCAGCTCTGTAATGGGACTCCTCCTTTCTCCTTTATTATTACTTTGAATACTTCACTGATTTGCTTTTTCAAAGATCCTTAGGGAAAACTTCTTTCACTTTCTCATTGTAGAAGAATGATTTTCCTGCTGTGAAAATGTCTTCCCTTTTGTGTTAGGGCTATTCATGACTGTTTTCCTACACGAGCTTTCGGAGGTTGGATATTTGGGTCATGAAGAATTTGGCAGTAATTCAGTTTCCTTTACAGTTGTGAAAAGTTTTTCCCCGTGTTATGAATACATTTATACATACAGAGAGAAAGAGATTATTATTGTAATCTTATTCACTTCTTGATGATATTCAGGTTCCATGACTTTATTTTTAATTTTTTCCCCCTGAACTTCATTTGGATTACTTTTCTACCAGGGCATTCCTGAAGTCTGTACTTTGGACTTTCAAGTACAGTTTCAAAGTTTGCACTAGTGCCTAGAGGAGTTTGTTGCTTGAATCCCAACTGTGGACCAGGTAAT
Organism: Naja naja; assembly: GCA_009733165.1. Lineage (NCBI taxonomy): Eukaryota > Metazoa > Chordata > Lepidosauria > Squamata > Elapidae > Naja > Naja naja. The sequence goes on from SOZL01001465.1 coordinate 2,991, forward strand.
TATAATTCTTTCTCTCTTTCTCTTCACTGGAAAGTCTAGAATTGTATTTAATTAGAGGAAGTTTAGGTGCAATAAAGTAGGACCAGAGAGCAACAAACAAGAAAAACTGCTGCTAAAAGCCAGCCCTTGGTGCTTCATGGAGTGGGAGCTAGGACACCCTTGCAAGCCTTTTCAGCTTGGTGGATCTTTTTAGCCAAAGCGCCTACAGCATTTCCCACGTTGGAAGTATTAGTGGGATTAGCTTTGTGAACTCCAAGCTGACATGCCTGAGAGAAATCTGTCAGAGGAAAGGATCAATTTCGGACTTAGAAGATCCAGACATAGTTTTATCGCTTCTTTAGATTTGTATTGTTGAGAGTTTTCTATGAGCAGATCTGGACCATCAGGGCACACTCCCAAGAGCTGATGAGAAAGAATGTTGCCCTATACAACCCCAGTTAGGAAACTAGGAGTTAAAATTGTTCTGTCTAACAACAAATCAATTATTACCACTGGGTTTTTTAAATCAGCTAATCATTACTGTACCTTACTTATATTAATGCTTTAATTCAGCTTCTTCTCATCTCGCTTTTTCCAGTAGAGCCTGGGAAACTTTAAATTAAACTTTGCATGTTGTAACTACTCCATCTTGTGGTTTCATTACTCCATTTCCCTTTGTCCTTTTAATATAATGCTTTACATTTTCCCTAAAATGTTTGTTATTATGTTGTTTGCATAATACTTATTTTGTCCTTTAATATGCCTTATAAATATTTTATAAATAAATATTTTTAAGGCTCCAAAGTTTAATGAAATATTCAAAATGATTGCTTTCTGTCCAGATCTAATTAGAACTGCAGTTTCATTGAGATAAAGAAACATTCATTTCCTAAATCTGTTTGAAACGACCATCTAGGAGGCAGTGCCTAACCAAATTGACTTGATCCCGAAAAGCTAAACAAGGTTGAGCATATTTATTGTTTGGATTGGAGACAACCAAGAAATATGAGGGCTGAAGATGGATTGGAATTTTTTAAAAATACACAGGACCATGAGTCAAGTCTGAATCAAGGTGGACTTTACCTCAGAACTGTTTGACTAGCAACCTATGTTCAGCCATGTATAGTTCCCACAAGGATATGGCGAATACCTGGTTCTGAGTATGGAATATGAGCCTGGTATAGCTCAATATGGAAGCTGAGGAGATTAATGTCCTGCTCCTTTTAGGCAATTCTTCTCTTTTTGTATACCTTGCCTTCTCCTCTTCATCCCTTTCTAGAGCCCTCAGAAAAATTACAGGTGTATTATATATTTTTTAAAGCAGGTTCTAAAAAATGTGAGGAATGTTTTGTAATGGTTTGTGGGAATGGCCTTTGAAGGCAAGGAGAAGAGCCACAGCCAGGGAAACAGTAGGATAAGAGGCAGTTTGGCCCATAGAAGGAATGTAGGAATAGTAAATATCTCCAAAGAGAACTGCCTCAGTTTCTTGAGCTATAAAGGCAACAGGAGAGAAATGTACTTTCAGACTTGCAAAATTCTGTTAATGTAACCTTATAATAAAGAGTTCCGTTGTATTGATACTACATAGCCATCCAGAAGTTTCTGGATAGATGCACGACTTAAGTTATCAGTTCACACACTTGTGCAGAATCCCCAAAAATTGTGACTAAGTTATTCAACCAAAGCTCAAGCCTATTTACTATTCTTCTACTACTCATCTAACTGTGAGTTCCTTGTCTAACCTCCTTTCATTTTCCCTGTGCCTATGAACATCAGGGCCATCCATCCTAGCAAATTTCCTTAAAATAATGAACGATCAACTCATGATTCATCGCCTAAGTATGTTCCCTAAGCTCAGCTTTGCAACCTCCTGGGTTACATTACCAAAATTCAACACCAAAACTAGGGGTGGTTTGCAACAAAAGTAGATTTTCTTTAAAAAACAAACAAATCCCAGAACAAACTGAAGCTCCTCAATTATATAGGGAGTTTAATTATCGACTTCATTTAGCATCTCTCCAATCAAAATGGCTGTTAAAATTGAATCCATCCATCATGTGAACTGCTCTTAAGCTGTAAATAATAAAAACCGGGGGAGGGGAGAAGCTTCATGCACCATCCATCAGCTACACCCAATGCCTGCAGTTCTGCAAATTCTGCCACAGGAAGAGTCACTGGGTAGAATTGCCAATTGGGTATGGCTGCATGGAAGCTGCATGGTAAGCTTCCTAGCTGAATGACCCAACCATTTCACCTGCCTTGCTCCCCTCTGAGGATGCTATTATCATTCTCATTATTTCAGGATTCCAACTGAAGTAGTCAGGGCAACCCCACCACTTCCTCCTTAGGCATTTGCCACATTTCATTCCATGGCTGGTATTTAAAATCAAACAAGCGTGTAATTAGATAAATTCATTCTTGTGACTTAATCATTTGTGCCCCTCATATACTGATATAAACAAGGAGCTCCACCCATTGCTACCACAACCCTTTAGCTTAATGTCTTGATTGTTTTCTAGGTGTAGCACCACCAGACGCTCATAGGGACTGAGATTCTTGCACCCTCAGAACATTTCCTATGAAATTTTAGAGCGGACTTCCCTTGAGATGACCCAGGCTGCTACTCTTTAAGATTCCCAACTGACCTAGATAGAAGAAATGCTACCTTACAATCTCCAACATCCAAGGATTTTATTGAACAGGCACATGTGGAATTGTCACCAGAAAGGCCCAGCTCAAGCGTTAAACACGCTTCTTCTCTGCAAAGCAATGCAATGCAAGAGTAAGCTAACTTTAAGGCAGCCTTTCCCAACCTTTAGATTTGGGATGATGGGAGTTGTAGTCCAACTCTTCTCAATAGCACTAATTTGGGGAAGCAGCGTTAGTCCAGTAACTGCTCCTCTATCTGTCGTAGCACTAGAGGAACCTAGTGCCTTGGAAGAATTCAAAATGCTCAAACAGAAACCCCCCCCCCCCAAGGTCCAAAACATGGATGAAGTACATTGCTGGGTCCAATTACCTGACATTGTAGGTAGCTGGAAGGCCGTGGGAAGACTCTGGCTCGTTCAGTTCATTCCCTTCTCAGTCTTGCCATCTCCTGCTCTGCAATGCTGTGAGCTGGATCTCCAGAAAGGTGTGAGCGATTTTATTTTCCATCATTGCAGGGCTGGGGGGCTGGTGGTGGATGCGTATCAAGAGAGGCTTTCGTTCCCTCCAATGAGCAGCAAAGTAGGGAGGAGAGTGAATCCGATAAAGGCTTGGTTGGACGAAAGCAGCACTTGCTAGAATCATCGGGTGCTCATGTCCATGCAGCCAACACCCATCGATTAATGAGCCCGATGAGCAGGTGACCAGGGGCAGCAATCCTGAGACCACCTCCTGGGCTGAAATAATATTGCTAAAGCCAGAGGGCAAAATGCTTCCTCTGAGGTACAGTGGCCATGACAGCTCTAATTGTTGTTAGCATTTCTCATAGAAAGAGAGACAAGAAGCCATGATGGAAGAGCCCAAGTCTGTTTCTAGTGTCAAGTGAGCAAGGGGCTCCTGGTCAGCTTCTGAGTGCCTTTCCATGTTGTATCAAAGAGGAGGGTTTCGCAAATGCCGGGTTTTTTTTCTGACCCCTGGCAGTTTAATAATGGGATGGAATACCTTTGCACATTTTCTTTTCTACACAGAAAATGATTACAGGTGTAAGAACTGTCTTCTGTCCCAACCAAACTTTCTTTGCATCCTTATGGTTATACCTGCCAGGTAGCTAAGGCCACTCCTTTTTCTAGGAATGTTATCTTGAGAATCTGTGGAGTAGGGAATTCAGAGTAACAGTAATTTTGGCTGCCTGGGGTATTTAACAACACGGTGGGCACCTAATATTCCCAACGATCCATCAGAAAACATCATCAATTCTTTGTAAATAAATGGCTTGTCCTTTATTTTTAGATGACTAGAATCAGAGAGAGAGAGATAAGCCAGGGCAAAATGCATAAGCCTGCCACGCAGACATTATATCTGCTAGGAATGCTCATGTTCACAGACTTGCAAGCTTCATTAATTCAAAGGAGAATTTAAGAGGGAACTACCACTACTTTTATTTTAAAAAAAAGACTGGAAACCTTTTAGAGACTTTTTGCTGAAAATGAGTAAATTTGAATGCTGTTTTTGGGATTTATTGATTAAAAGTTTTTTTAATGGGAAGAAAGGAATTGTGACTTTACATACAGTATGGGAAGGTAGAGATGGTATTTGCTACATTTATAACTGCTCCAAAGAAGATTGGAAGTCACTTTAGATCTTTCTTTTTCCTTTCTTTTTTGTTATTCAGTTTTTTAACCTATTAATCTTTTCTATTTCTTCCTCTATGTTTCTGTAGTTTTTAAAAAATCTTTTATTAAAAAATATTCATTAAAAACTTAATTCAGGAGAGGACAAGGCCTTAATCTTAAGTGGTGCAAAGCTGGTTCTTTCGGCTACATCTTTCAATGTACAATTGACCTAGGAAGCTGGCTTTCTATGATTGAGTTTCTATATTTTGTTAAATTGGTTTAATCCTAGTTTCATGAGTAAACTACAGTAGTGCTAAGCCAAAACCATTCACATTATGGCTTAGTAAAATTTTAAAATCTAGCTATGATATTGGCAGATATATCATACGGCAATGCTAAATAGTTCAAGGATAATGCACACACTGCCATTTCTCTGGAATCATGCTTTTACTGGGTCCATAAACATTTTGATTCTTGCCCTCCATTATCTTCTCAAACACATAAGTTTTATTCAAAACTCAGCTTCCCGGAGTAGGACTTTCCTAATCTGCACATATTTTACTTCAATTTATGAACTGTATTTGGCTTTCATATTCCACATCCGGAGAAGGACATAAAGGTACTCTAAGCCAGATGTAAAATGGCAATTTTGAGAGAAACAATCACCAGCCAAACTCTGAGGATGATTGACACATCCAGGTACCAACAAAGGACCTTGTTCTTCCCTTCCTATTGCTGCCTGGGCAAGGGCATGAATTGGATCGCAAGGGAGATGGCCAGTGAATGGTCAATATGGACTGTAGTAGAAGGACCTCATGCAGTTAGGCCTTCCTGGACTCTAGGATAGATTTGGGGTAGGCCCCAGGCATATATAAAATCAGGATGGATTAATAACATATACATGTATATAATAGCCTTTCTGGATCAAGCCCATTGAAGAGGAAAAGTGAGCTAGTACAGGGGCAGCTGTCTGGCCTTTCTTCCCCTCCTCCTGTTTAGCCTTCAGGCTCCTGGACGTGGCCCTCCTTTTCTCACCATCCATCTTCTCCTGCCAAGCTAGTGACAGTTGCGCCTGGTCCTTTCTCACACCTGCTCATCTCACTGCTCAATACCTGCCCAGCAGTTATATTAGAGCTGCCATGGGTGGTGACAGAGGGAGATAAATGGGCAGCCAAGAAGAGGCGAGGGAGAGACAATCAGGGACGAGGGTGAAGAACTGATGCTATTAGAAGGTGGGGGGGAATCTCTTGCCAGTAAGAAGAATTTGGGGAAGTCAGTTGTTTGAAACAGGCCTCAGCTGAGGCATTTTGGAAGCAGCCAAGAACAGAAAAGACATTCAAGGTACTAGTGATGACATATAAAGTCCTACATGGCTTGGGTCCGGGGTACTTGTGGGAACGTCTCCTGCCGGCATCAGACTCGATTGCCCTGTACGCTCCCACAGGCAGGGCCTCCTTGGGTGCCGTCGGCCAGACATTGTTGGCTGGCGGTACCCAGGGGTAGGGCCTTCTCTGTGGGAGCACCCACCCTGTGGAACCAGCTCCCCTCGGGCCTTCGTTTGGCACCTGATCTCCGCTCCTTTTGCCGACCTAAAGACCTGGCTGTTTCAGCAGGCGGCTTGGACTGAAATAAGGGCGGGCTTTTAAAGTAATTTTAACTTAATTTTATTAGTTTGACTATTAGGTTTGTGTAATTTAATTACTTTTTAATTAATTTATTGTATTGTGTTTTTATACTGTGAGCCGCCCTGAGTCCTCAGGGAGAAAGGGCGGCATACAAGTCTAATAAATAAATAAATTAATTAATTTCCCATTCCCAAAAAGGCATAAATGGGCTCTATGCCCCACAGTTCCACAAGCATCAGCCAAAAGAAGGAAGTTTCTTCTTGTTTCATGTCACACCACTTAGGATAGTGTTTTCTAACCATAGCAGCTTGAAGCTATATGAACCCATTTTCAGTCAGCAAACTGCTTTAGATGTAGAGAGCAAAATTGCTCATTCTAAACCTTTGCACCATGGGATAGCAGTATTATTGCAGAGAGGCCCCAACTTCTTTTGAGCATACATAGGCATACATGAAATTTAGAAGGCATGTTAGCAGCACTCTCACAAAATGGTAGCTGCATTTCACTGCTTGAGCACAATAAAAACCCAGTTTCCAGAAGGCAAATTGCTAAAGTTGCTTCTCCCAGCCCACTTTGTAATTCAGGATGTTCTTCACACAGCAATCTCTTTTCTGGACAGTTGGACAAATTTTGAAACAATGAAGCCCACCATTGTTTCGATTTTCTAAGAATGCCTCTGAGGACTATATGGAGTCCAAAGGTACTTATGGAGTAAACAGTGTTTATTTGAAATATTTTAACTTCCCACCTGCTCTACTAAGTGGCAATACTTGACTGACCTAGGCAAATCTAGAAAAGGCTAAGCAGGGTTCATATGGTTGGTACTTAGAAGGAAGGAAATATCAGAGCTATACACCTTGTTGCTCTTCCACGGTAGAAGCATGTGGGAGTGACTGCCATAAGTCGTCCTCGGATGGAGTCCTCCTTTGTTTCATCGTTGCTTTCTTTCAAGGCATTATCTTGCAGTTATTCACCAGGTCCTCAGACCTGAGGAACTAACTAAAAATAAGCCCTATCATCACAACGAGCAAAGAAAAACATAATTAAGCATGAAGCTTTGAAGCTTTGAAAAAACCATCATCTCTACCAATGTCAAACCATCCTCTGCTACCAATGTCAAGCCTTTCTCTGCTACCATTTTCAAAGGTTTGGAAAAACCTCTTGCCAGGGAGTAAAAAGTTCTTCCAAAACATCCCTGCTAATTAGAGGTGATAGACCGTGTTGTTCTTTGCTGTCAATGATGATAAAAATGAGACCCGGAAAGTAATCTAAAAACATTTTTTATTTATAAAATAAGAAAACCTAACGGAGCTACATGTTTGCAACCTAATCTCCACCAAGGCATACAGAAAAAAAACAAAGGAAAATATAACGGAAGTTACAAAGGAAGTGAAGTATAACCTCTGTACACATGCGCAGTGGATCAAAACATCACAAGACTTTCTTATCTTATTACTATGGAGACAAGATAACACAGTGCTGGCTAGCAGACACCTGCTTGCTAGAATATGAGCTTAGAAGCTTGAACAGACAAACCTAAAAAAACGCAGTGACACACCTGACCAAAAAATTGGACAACATCCTGGATGAAGATTATTACAAATTCCTCACATAGTATTTGCCAAGAAAATTGTGTGATGTTGTCCATAAAGTCATTAGTCAGGCTTGACTCAAAATTAAAAAGAAACAGGAACATTAGTTCTATGCCTCTCATTACCCAGCTCTTAACTGAGGTTTCAAATGTCCTAAATTTAAACGATTGCCATTGGGAATTCTTTAACCTGAAAGCTGTAATCTACATCAAATATAAAGTAGTGAATTTTCTTGTTCAGTGTGTCATTCAGCCAATGGGTCCTCTAAAGTTTATAGTTCCCCTTGAATTTGGAAATGATTACTATTCTGTTTGTTTGCTGTTGTTATTTTTTTATTGTGCTTGCCTACCCTGTACTTTCAAGGTTTTTTGTTGTTCTAAGATTTATCCCAGAAAACTTGGAAGTGTAACTGCTGGTATTAAGAACAATATCCATCTCAATGATAGTGATTACACTTCAGCTGAGTAGTAAAGTATAATTATAAATAGGGCGTAAAAGTCAACAAAGATCCAGTTTGGTACAATACTTAAAATCAGTTGGGAGACCTTGGGAGAGACTCTCTCTCTCTTAGTCCTGGGAACCATTTCTGAATGTTGCCAGGAAAAATGCAGGGATTGAAGTAGATCTAAAAATAAGGAGGAGGAAGAGAAAGAAGAAGAAGCTACGCTGGATATACAAACCAGCTGATATTTTACCAAACCAAAAGAATGACCTGGATAACTTTGTTAAACTGGATCTTCAAAAGAGATCTGTTAAAGTTGTGAAGAATTTTGTAAGAAAGGATGAAGAAAAAAAATGAGAAGAAATCATGTTCCAGGATTTTGAGGGGATTAAGGTTCAACATATTTTTATGCTAAAAATAGAGAGGAGGAATCTAAAAAGAACAGGATTAAAGTAAAGGTTATTTGATCAAGGTTAAAAGTAAAAGGTTTATTTGATCAAGGTTAAAACATATATGTTGTTATGTCTGGTGATTCTTAATTGACTTTTGCTGACAAGGACAGAAGAACAAGGCTTTAAAGATTTGTTTATAGATTTGAGATATGGGAAAGAGAAATCATTTGTTGAATTTTAAGAGAAAGTGATATTACTAACATTATTTATACCTGTTATAAAGGAGGAAGTCTTTTTCCCCTTCTTTTCTTTTCTTTTTTCTTTTCTGCACTATTTTGCTTTGTATTTTTTTCTTTTGTTTGTATTAGTTCTTGTATTTGTAATTGCAATGCTCAATAAAATTTCTTCCTTCCCCTCCCTCTGCATACATACTCATACACACAAAGAAAACTGCAAAGAGTAGCTCAGCAATTCCCCAGAAGTTAAGATTGACTTGGAGACACATACATACATACATACATACATACATAGCTGCTTTAATAGAATTCTTAGGCATGATAAGAGGCCAACAAGTCTCCTCTCTGTCCTTTTTGCCAGGACTAAGCAAGTAGACAAGAATTTCAAGTTGGGTAATGTTATGTATGTAGGTTTGAATGTTATTGGTTTATTTGAACTGTTCTTGTAAAATGTCAAATGGTATTGGTTTAAATAGTGCGGGAAGAAACCCTGCACTCCCATTGGCCGGCAGCTACTGACTGCAGGCTATAAGCAACCGTAGCCAAGCCAGGATGGGTCCATTCGAGCTGTAGTCACTTAATAAACTCTTTGCTGGAACTCCTCGTGTCTGACTCTTCATGCAAACTTAACACTGGCGACGAAGGTGGGATTCCCCTGAAGAAGACAACATGAACAACTGAGAGAGATGGCTGCGCTGAACACGCCAGCACCGTTCGATCGGCGGCGGAAGAATGGGTATGTGGATGTTTCCATATGTATCTGGAAGGGAACGATCTACGCCGGCATCCCGAGAGCGGAAGAGGCGGTCTTTCTCACGCACTGCGGTCGGCAGTCTTCAAAATGGCGGCGTTGGCGGGGAAGCGGCAGAGCTGAAGGTAATGGAATGGCCCGATTTAGAAAGCTTTTAAGAGCCCAATGCCCCACAAGTATCGTGCCTCATTAAGAACAATTTTACCGTCGGGATCAAGGGGATAGCGAGAATGTTAATGACTTAGTGGCAAGTTTAAGGGACATTGGGGTGCTTGTGACTTTAACAACTTAGAAAGAGGCCATGCGTGTCGGTTTGTTTTAGGCCTAAAAGATAAGGTCTTACAAAGCAAACTATTAATGAAACCTAAGATCACGTTTAAAGAGGCCATTGAAGAAGCTGTCTCAGCGGAAGCCACCAAGTCCTCAGCAGCGGCCATGAAAAGATTAACAAGGCCTCAAACCAGGCCTCAAGCCATTCTGATGGGGAAAAATCACAACAGCCCATTCTTGACAAATAGACTCTGATTCTGATGGCAGTGAGGCAGAGGAGGATTTTAGACTCAGAATGGAGAAAGAAAGACTCTGGGAAAACAGGCAAGGTTTCTATTGCAGAGGCTGTGGGGGCCACCCGCACTGAATCAAGTTCTTTGACTCATTTGCCTCGTTGTGAAACGGGGTCACATAGAGTCTGCAAATCATCCAGAACTCCACCGATTAGGAAAAATTTTCTGATAAAGACTTTAAGCCCAACAATTTCCTTGAAAAGATGGGAAATTTAAAAGCAAATGGCAAGAATGAAACTCACCAAACAATCACTATTGGTCATTCTTCACCCTTAAAAGCAGAAAAGTACACGTGAAGGTGTTTATTGAAGGAAGGCCTTGCCAAATGGAAGTGGACTCAGGCTCTTATTTATCTATGTGTCATGGGACACTATCCACAGACTCTTTCCCAAAATTCAGAAGAAGCATTTCCAGAAGCAAGCACTGACTCTCAAAGACTACCAAGGGAACAAGATTCCAGTAGTTGGAGCAAGAGATTTCAATGTGCAGATTAAAGGCCACAAAACGTTTGCCCCTGACCATCGTGGACAAGGATGTTAAGTTTGCTGGGACTTGAGTGGTTCAAGCCACTAGGCATCGGTGACTGGTATCAATCACGTGAGCAGCTCTGAATGGGAGGAGTCCTTGAAGTCTGAGTTTCCAGAGGTCTTCAGCGGAACTGGGACAAGTATATGGGGACCTTGCTTTTTCAGCCAGCCTGAGACCAGGTGCCCCCAATTGTTTAAAGCCCAGAAGGGTCCCATTTGCTTTAAAGGAAAAAATTGATGCACAATTAGATAAGCTCATTGCTCAAGGGTTTTAGAGCCTACTGACCACTCCAGATGGGAAACACCCATAGTCACACCAGTCAAGGCTGATGGGTCAGTGAGAATCTGTGGTGACTATAAGGGGACACTTAACCATGCGCTGCAGCAGCGCGCGCCCACCCATGTACCAGTTGTGCATCATCTGCTCATTCCCTTGGCAGGAGTACAGTATTTGCTAAACTGGACTTAGCTCAGGCATATCAACAATTAACAGTTGATGATGCCACTGCAGAGGCACAAACAATTGTGACTCATAGAGGTGCCTTCAAATGTAAAAGACTACAATTTGGAGTAAGCGTGGCACCTGGCATTTTTCAAAACCTTATGGAAAGAATGTTGCAAGGACTGCTAGGGGTAGTGCCTTGTTTTGATGATGTTAATCTCTGCTGAAAATGACACACTCAGCTAAGAGAGACTCAGAGAAGTCCTTACCAGATTCA
>SOZL01001466.1:0-17000 GCA_009733165.1 Naja naja
CATTTAAGTGTTGGTTCTTTATCCAAGAACATGCAATATAGGTTTCCTTCCCTGAGATTAAATATGCTGAATCCTGCAATGAAAGATAACTAAGGAAGACCCTGAATGAGACATTGTTTTTTTTAATTCACATTTATATGTCATTCTTTTCTCCGAGACTCAGGGCAGCTTACAATTTTTGGGATACAACCCAATGCATTCAGCAATAGCCTTCATTTTCATTGTATATGCCTGCTTTATTACTAAGCTGCATTTTTATCAAGTCAGCTTATTGCCTCCAACAATCTTCGTCCTCAATTTCCCACCACCGAGAGGATGGAAGGCTGAGTCAACCTTGAGCCTTGTGGGAGTGATTCGCCTGCCCTATTGCAGGCAGCTGGAGCTAAGTGCTAGGTATTTAACAGCCTGCACCATCAAGGCAAAACAGAATATTTGGAAATCCTTTTCATTTCACAGAGTTTAGCAGATGCTTAACCTTGCTTATTGAGGTTCACGGGCTTAAGGAAAACGTAAGTGTTCCACCCGCTATTGATTTGATTAAGACCAACTTCATCCCAGCAAGCTATGCAGTGTGAAGCTAAATAAAAATACAGCTTTAATATCATGTTGAAGTTCTTCTTTTCCTCTCTCTGAGAAAATGTGGAATTGACTCTCTGAGGTTCGCAGATGACTGCGTGAAAAAGATACCAGAGTTTTATTTATATCTCAACATCATGGGAAACTTATTTCCTGCACCACTGAATATGTGGCAAGGTGCTCTTTGCTGTTTCACATGAGGAATTGGATCTTTTCTGAAGGCAAGGTCACTTAATTTAATACACATGTTTTAAATCTCTTTCAACAAACACAGGTCAATGACACTGAAAGTCAGAATTCTTCTCTGGTCTCTTGAAATTAATAAGATTGTGAAGACGAGGAGAGAGAGGTGAAAAATGCATGTTGGTTACTCAATCTCAGAAACATAATTTTAGATCTTGACCTTTAACAGTTGATCTACATTTCAGTTGAGTTAGGTGTTTACCTTCATGGGATCCTCCAAATATATCTCACAAGGTCATCACACAGTGTGATTTTGGAATTGTAGACATGGAGGTCTGTGTAAATTTGACTGACAGGCTCATAACTTGCACTCAGATTAACATCAAGTTGAACAAGCCACAATGACAGAATGCCAAGCCATGGATTATATTTTACAAACCACAATGGCTGGGGCCATACTAAGTCAAAACCAAGCCACCACATTTCATTGTAGCTTAACAACTGAATACGTAAATCAGGCCCTGATGTGAATTTCTTACTTAGTATTGGGCATAAGAGTGGATTTTTTTAAACAGTTTGAACAGGAAAAAAATGGAATGAGAAGAGTTGCTATTTGTGAAGCAGAGGTAAAAAGAGTTTCGCCACTTAAACTTCTCCTTTGTATGGATTTAGTGATCCTAAGATCTAACAGACAATGTTCCCCAAAAGAGAAACTTGGAAGGATGAAACTTGTTTCTCAATTTTGGAATTGTATATCACCCAAAGTCTAATATTTTTGAGCTGAAGATCTATGATCTATATTTTCTATATTTTCTACAGCTAATTTCATTATCCTTGGACTAAAGAGAAATGCAACTCTCAGTGGAGGCTTCTTCTCAATCAGGCTCCCTAAAAATTTAAAGAAAAGGACCACGGTTAAGTGCCAAAGTGCAGACTCATCAGGCAAGCCTCAAGTTCAGTCCTTGAAATCTCTGGATATGGCCAGGAAAGGCCCAAGTGGCTCTTCAGTATAGGAGCAATGCTCAAGATACAGATAGCCATCAACTTATAACAGTTCCTTTAATGATGGTTCAAAGTTACTGGAAAAAAGTGACTTATGACCATTTTTCACACTTACAACCATTACAGCACCCAATGATCACATGATCAAAATTCAGACAGTTGGTAACTGACTCATATTGTTGGAATGTCTGGGATCCGTTTTGTGACCATCTGACAAGCAAAGTCAATAAGTAAATCAGATTCACTCAGCTACTGTGTTACTAATTTAACAACGGCAATGGTTCACTTAACAACTGTGGCAAGAAAGGTCATAAAATGGGGGGCAAAACTCACTTCACAAATGTCTCAATAACATAAATTTGGGACTGAATTGTGACTGTAAGTCAAAGGACTACCTGTAACATCATTCTAAGCTTCTGTTTGACAGTGTCTTCTTCAAAGCATCAATTGCACAAAGATACATACAGAGGCATCCTATCCAAGGTTGGTTAAGGCTGGCAGTGTGAGAAAGGATATGGCTCATACTTAGACTTTTGCTACTAGGTGGGAGGTCCTTCACCAAGAATGCTAGGATGGCATCTCAGAGTTTCCAGCTATGAAAGACTGGGCATGATTTGAAACACCTTCACAGGGTGAAAAGGAAGGAAAAGGCACAGATGCCATGATTGTTTTGGTAGAACTCATTCTTCCAGTGTCACAAAAATCTTCATGACTTGCCTGCCTCTTTCTGATTTTGTTGGGAAGCAGAAGTTTTTAATTCTGTAAGCAACCTTGAGTCTAGAAAAGATGCTCTGGAGCCATTTTAAATAAATGAAATTTGGCACCTAAAAAGTCTTAGTATAAATGTGTGCTACTATTTTGAGAGAGCTGGCAAGACTTCACATCTCCCCACAGTTCAGTGGCTCATGTAGAATGAATTGGATACACCAAGACTCAGCGCTTTCGGTAATTGTGTGTAGTCATGGGAACTGTGGGGAAAAAAAGCAGCCGAGCACTGAGATTTCAAAACATTTTAGTTCTCTGCCTTTTGCTTTGGGAAATCAACTGAGACATTACAGATCTGCAGACTTTAGGTTTGCCTGACAAATGACATGATTCTTACAAATGGGTTTCCTTCGGTTCTTTTTGCAATCTGTGCAGTCTCTCTGAGGTCACTGAAGGTGCCTTCTCCTATGTTTGTGTCTCAGGTTCACAGCATGTTATTTGAACATTATAAATCACAATTACAACTTGCACAGCCCACCCACAGCCACGGCTATGTGTGACTCCTGCCGTCACCGTGTCAAAGACCTAACTGGGTCAGCCTAAAAAGAAACAGGCCTGAGTGGAGGACACAAATGAAACCAACACTCAAAGTTCTGCAAATGTAACTCACGCATCAGGTGGAGTGTGTGTGTGTGTGTGTGTGTGTGTGAAGTCAATAAAATAGATAAACTAACTAAGAAGAACCTTATTAAATCATTCCAGCAATATGCATAAGTGGGAATGTCAAAGATTAATCCAGATACCGTAGGAGAATGATGCCATCTGGTCATGGGACATTCCATGAGCCAGTTGGAATGGCCAGCTCTTGCATTACAGGAAGATGTTGGGGTGTTCCTACTTCTTCCAGTCAGTTGCATGGTGAGAAGAACAAGATGAAAATAAAAGCCTTGGAGCTATAGGAACCCCCTCTTCACAATAGCTGAAGGTCAAGTGAGAAAAGTCAAGGGTGGTTGTGCCAGTGGTGGGATTAAAAAATTTTATTACCAGTTCTGTGGGTGTGGCTTGGTGGGTGTGGTGTGGCTTGGTGGGCGTGGCTTCATAGATATGGCAGGGGAAGGTTATGGCAAAATCCCCATTCCCTCCCCACCCCACTAACCTGCTTTCCAGCTCCATTCTCCTGTGCAGGGCAACCAAAGAAGACCCAGCCAATCAGCTGGGACTCGGGAGGCAGGGAATAGATGGGGGCGAGGCCAGTCAGAAGTGGCATTTGCTAGTTCTCTGAATTACTCAAAATTTCTGTTACCGGTTCTCCAGAACTGGTCAGAACCTGCTGAATACCACCTCTGGGTTGTGCAAACTTCACCAAACCGACATGGACAGTGAAGAAGAAAAAATAGTACTCTTTAATGGCAAAAGTGAGATAGTAATAGTATCCGAGAGGCAATGGTGATCATTGGCTTCATTGTTCTGCTTGATCTCCTCAGCAGCCATAGAATCTGTCAGCAAGGATTATTCCGCCACAATTCTGCCTTTGCTACAGACACTGGAACAAGCCTCTGCTTGGGAAGTCAGCTAGTCCAGACATGGTCTCAAATTGAGGATAGAGGTAATTTGAAGTGCCTGCCCTGACCTGACATTCTGAGAGTATCTCAGATAGAATACAACAGAGTTCCATTCAGCAGACACCAAGACCAAGTTGATGGAAAGTTATGGGTGTAGCAAGTGAGGGAAAGCTGAATTAAAGGAGTGGTGCACCGAGCTAGGACAGCTCTGTTGAGAGTTGTGTTTTTCTTCGACGTGCGTTGTACTAAGCAGAGTGCCAGCAGAAAACAATAAAATATTATATGGAGGATAATCCATTTAATAATCATTATTTGACCCCAGTACTACCATCACTGAGCTCCACTGAATCCTCAGAGAATTCGCACTTCACACTTAAGCTGTAAAACGTGCCCTTGTTCAGCTAATACATCTGTCTCTCCAGTAAAACCAAATGCATGCCATTGTATTAAAAGACACTGAATGTTTTTCTTTCCCATTCCGTCCAACTGGCAGATGGGGAACAAATGTCCTTAAGACAGAAAACAAACATACGCAACCTTTATTCGTGACCAGGCTAATTAAACATTTATTTTAGTTATTAAAATGCTCCAAGGCCAACCAAGTCCTTTGTACCAGAGGCAATATATATGTATGTATGTATGTATGTATGTATGTATGTATGTACGTACGTATGTATATGTATATGTATATGTATATGTATATGTATGGCAACTAATTAATGGCGGGGAAAAACTATTACGAAAGAAAGAACAAAGGAAAGATCACATTTTTTCCCCTCTGTATCCAGACCCAAAAGTGATTGTTGCAGAAAAGACCCCTCCCTCCTTGCCTGACCAATGCCGCTATTTTCTTGCACTCCAAATTAATCAATGTGATAAAATATGCAGCACTATTTAGCATACCGTTTCCAGTGGTAAGCAAATAAATTGGGAGCATTTGCCAGGATAATCCCTTAACTTCGTTCAAGGTCACCGAAAAAGCTGACACTGAGGTCTCCTTTAATTATGAAGTAGTTCCATGTAACCTTATTCAAAAATACTTCCATGACCTTTTCTTGGTGCAAAGGATCATTTTATTCAGAATAATCTCTGTTTGGCACGTGCATATTGAAACTGCAGTAAGTTAATCATTTTCACGGTGGGTGGCTTCTTCTAAGGACCCCACATTTCAACCCTGAGCTACAAATATTCTCCTTTATTGGCCTTCTTCTACCCTTAAAGCAAAACCAGGACCTTCAGCTGAAGGCAATTCCTTCTGGTCTTCACTGGGATTTTTACTCCTAAAAGTTGTCATCCTATATGCTACTTTAATTTTGCAATAGTGGCAAATATCTGTAGCTTGGGTGTAGGATGGAGGTGAAGGTTTGTTCTCCAAGCTTGCGGGTTGGTTTTTGAACATTTCATTACCAAACTAGGTAACATCTTCAGTGTTTAGGGGATGTCAGCGTTCTTCTATTTATAAGAGCTTCAGGTGTGGGTGTGTCAAATGAAGATGTTGTGATGGCTCACCTGTGAGTCATCAGTAAGTCTTTAGTTTTAGTTTTAGTTTACTTTTTTGTCATTGCACCTCGTACAATGAAATTAAATACCATCTTCAATGTACATTATGACTATGAAAATAAAACACAAATACACATCCTTCATATTCTATACATTGAACTGAAAAACCCTGACATTGCATTAATGTTGCACTATACAGTAGAATTCAATAGAGTTACTGCCCTGGGATAGAAGCTGTTTTTCAGCCTATTTATCCTTGTTCTGACTACCCTGTACCATCTGTCAGATGGTAATAGTCTTGTGATGGGTCTTGTGATGGGGAGGTTCTCTCAAGTCAGGGTCATTGGGAGATGAAGTGCTGGTTGGGAGGACTTGCGTGGGTTGGTTGAGGGTTGGTGCTGTGTGGTTGATTTGTGTTCTGTGGGGTTCATAGGCTGGTTGCAGGTTGATGTATCTGTTGATGGAATTGCTTGTGGAGTGCCAGGCTTTCATGAACTCAAGTCTCAAGAGCGTGGTAGGTGGTAATGTGGCTGATGATTTCTGTGTTGCTCCAATCAAACTGGTACTGTTTGGTATTGGTGTGTAGACTTAAGGAATTGGGATCGTGGTGCTTGATTGCCAGCCAATGTTTGTGGGTCCTGGTTTTTAATTGACATGATGTTTGTCCCACGTAGATTTGGTTGCGATGGTTACAATCGATTTTGAAGATTACATTCTTTCTTTCATCTTTCTGTATTTTGTTTTGGATAACTCCTGGTGGAATGTGGCTTTGGGTTTGTGAGTTATTGTTATTCCGAGGGGTTGGAGGATACTTTAGTATTTGTTGATGTTGTCTTTTTGCAGTTGACTTTGTGTTCCATTGTGATAGTGAATCAATACACTGAAATTATTTTTATAGCTAAAAAAGGACTGTATGGATACTTGGATGTTGTCAACGACATACACACAGAGAGACAACAAGCAAGTTGTTTATATAACATTCTCCTAAGGGGAATCTTAAAATGTCTTTGCAGCACGGCAGTCGAGGATTGTGTTCCTGGGAAGCAGCAAACTGGGTAGCCCATCTCTACCTACTGGGATGAAAGGGGACCAAGGCTTCATGGAATGGTAGATAACATTCAGGGAGCCTATTCTATTGAGGCCCCAGATCTCTGGAACCAACTTCCCCTGGAGCTCCGTCTGGCCCCTGACCTCCGCACCTTCCGCCATGATCTGAAGACCTGGTTGTTTAACCAATCCGGGTTGTGATTTTTTGGGGTGGGACAGTTTTATTGGATGTATTTGTAATTGTATTGGGGCTTATTTAGTTTAATTTGTTTTTAATTATTGTTGTTGTTTTTATTTGTGAGCCGCCTGAGTCTTGGAGATGGGGCAGCATAGAAGTCCCATTAATAAATAAATAAATAAATAAATAAAACAACAGTTGCTGAGTCTTCTTTGATTTAGGCTCCAGGCTTGCTAATTTTATGGACACATCCAGGCAGTTTTCCTGAGAATGGTTGGGATTTCCAGACTTTTTTTGCAGGATATTGTTTTTTTTTAATTCACATTTTTTTTTAATTCACATTTATATGCCGTCCTTCTCCGGAGACTCAGGGCGGCTTACAATCTTTGGAGCACAACCCAATGCGCTCAGCAATAGCCTTCATTCCATTGTATATGCCTGCTTATTACTAAGCGGCATTTTTACAAAGTCAGCTTATTGCCCCCAACAATCTTGGGTCCTCAATTTACCTACCCCGAGAGGATGGAAGGCTGAGTCAACCTTGAGCCTGGTGGGATTTGAGCCTGCACTGATTGCAGGCAGCTGGAACTAAGTGCTAGGTGTTTAACAGCCTGCACCACCAAGGCTCTTTTTAGTGCTCTTTTTAGTGCTCAATCTAAACTTAAGATTGGTTTTCCACTCAAGTATTACCCAGCCAAGTCCATAAAGCTTCCAGCTCTAGATGAGGTCAGCACAACCCACAGAGCCTTAGACTAACCACAGAAGAGGAGGAAAGAGCAGGACTGCAGAAAAGACAATGGCTACCAACCTGCCTTCCATGGAGGACCTGTATAGTGCACGACTCAAAAAGAGGGCTGTGAAAATATCTACAGACCCCTCACATCCTGGACATAAATTGTTTCAACCCATACCCTCAAAATGATGCTATAGAGCACTGCACACCCAGAACAACTAGACACAAGGACAGTTTTCCCCGAGCCATCACTCTGCTAAACAAATAATTCCCTCCACACTGTCCAACTATTTACAAAGTCCACACTACTATTACTATTAATCTTCTCATCACTCTTTATCATTTATCTCCTTCCACTTGTGACTGTATGACTGTAATTTTGTCGCTTGTATCCTTATGATTTATATTGACTCTTTCCTAGTATGATTTGATTGCTTATTGTACCCTATGACTATCATTAAGTGTTGTACCTGATGACTCTTGATGAACATATCTTTTATTTTTATGTACACTGAAAGCATATGCACCAAGAATAAATTCCTTGTGTGTCGAATCACACTTGGCCAATAAAGAATTCATCATATTCATCATTTGAAAAGGAGCACAGAGTGAAAAATACAATCACAGTTGCAAAGAGCAGTTTGCAGAGTTTTCCTGTGAGTGACCTCCACTGAGGATGACTGACAGCCTGAATCCAGGAGAAATGAATTCTCATCTCTACCTTACAGTCACTTGTAAAAATTTTAGGGCCATTAGCCCTTATTTTTCTGAGCACTTGCAGTTCATTGCTCTCTCGGTCCTGCATTTCAGCTGGAAATTAAGAGGCACATAAATAGCCTGGCGATTGGATCCTTGATAATCTAGGAACCACAGGAAAAGCTCATGCATCTGATACTGTGCTTGCATTATTGTCATTAAGAATTGGGTTGAACATCATAATACCAGCAATATCTGTGGCTTGCAATTCCTGGCAATTGAAGAGCCATAGATGACCATTCCTTTATTGCTCAAGAAAATTGCCAGGGACATTTTTAGGATGGAGTAGAACAATGGCAAGATGGCAACCATGAAGGTGCAATCAAAGTTCTGCTTACTGTTTTGCATGTTTTCCAGATAGACCCTCGAATGCACCAAAATGGAGGTCATCTCATCTTTTTTTTAGCATGCCCTGTGGGCATACCTAGATCCGTTGATTGGTTTGCACCAGAATCCTACAAATTTGTTCCAATCTCTTGGAGGCATAGTGAATTCTCACCTTACTCTTCAGCTAAAACATGGTTGTTTGTTTTGTGTTTCAGTGTGCCACATGTCTTTCATGATGTAGAAATTCACATTAAAGGAAAAAGTAACAAGAAAGGAATGAGGCAGGGAACCCACCTAAAATCAAACACTGCCTGTGCTGACAGAGAGAAAAGGAGAAGCAAGGCAGTAAGTAAGTTTGTGAACATGATAGAACAGAAATTCGGTTACTTTTATGGCCTTCACTTCAGCTTTGCACAAATGAAATAAGACATTGTAGCCCTGCAGGCGTTTAGCCTTTTCAGACTTGTGACTCAGCATTAATCCTAATCTGCAGCATGGACTTCATGTTTAATTGATAACAATATGTGTCTTTTTCCCTCTCCCTTCTGATTCTTCTCCCAAAATAATAAAACCCCAAATCAAATAAGGCTGATGGCAAGGGAGGGAGGGAGGGGGGAAGGGAAGAAGGGAGAGAGAGAGAGAAAGAGAAAGAAAGAAAGAAAGAAAGAAAGAAAGAAAGAAAGAAAGAAAGGGAAAGAGAGAGAGAGTGAGAGTGAGAGAGGGAAGGAAGGAAAGAAGGAAGGAAGGAAGGAAGGAAGGAAGGAAGGAAGGAAGGAAGGAAGGAAGAGAGAGGGGGAGGGAGGGAAGACGGATCTGATGCAATGTTTCCCAAGTTGGGAACCACCACAGGTATGATACTTCATTTGTCTAGTTGGGGATTATGGGAACTGAAATCCAACACAACTGTGCAAGCCGAAATTCAATAGCCTGCTCTAACACTGTGCTTTTAAACTTTTAACTTCTTGCACCTTTGAAGAAGAATGCCTACTCTGAAAAGGAACAGTATGTTGGACATCTGCTGTTCTTCTACAACCCATTCAATAGTGGCTCACTTTAGAGGCAACAAACGTGCTTGTTCCACAGCAATTTAGCTGTTCTCCATGATGCCTTTTCACTTGTGTGCATTCCACATGCATTCACACTAGACTTCATCCCATCGTGATCACCTGGAAACCATAATGGAGATAGACACCATGGAGGCATCTCTGCTTTTGGATATGAGGTTCATCTCAGGATGTTGCCTAAACATTGTCCTCCTCCCAAAGAAAAGGAAATCCTACAACATTGCACATATTTTTTCCTTCAAGGAACAAAAAGCTGCTTTGAGACAGTGGTGCTGGATGGACAGGTCTCCTGTCTCTTTCCTTAGGTCTTGAGGCTGATCTAGATCTTTTAGTTACAGCTCCTAGGCACCTAAGTTCTGGAACATGGAAGAATGATGCTGAGTCCTGAAGGACGAACCTTCCTGCATCTCACACTAATAGAAGTTCTGGATAGCAACATCTCCAAAGCCACAAGACGAAGACCAAAAAGATGACTTCCGTAGAATCGGGATTAGCCTAATAATTGGGAGAATGCAGTTGTTATGCTAATCTGTATAATTTAAAGTCTTTCCGTGGGCGAGCACCCCTCTTTTTAAAACATGACAGCTGGGGATTTTTAGGTGATTTTTATTTATTTATTCATTTTTAGGAGATTGCAGAGGATGATCTCAGGCTCCCCCAACAAAACGCTTCAGCTGGGAAAAATGGGCAGCAAGTTTGAAAGTTACTTTCATTGGGCAGTCAGCAAGCTATAAAACAACAGCCATTTTCTATTCTCACATTTGTTTTTTTTTTTAAAGCACTGCAACCTACTGGTGGCGTTTCTGCCCCACCTCCAACTCAGCTTCACCACCGTCAGCAAATGAATGGTGGGGTGTTGTTTTTTTGAGTCTGAATGCCTTATGTAACCCATTTAGAGAACTTGGGTGATTGTATCTTTGTCTGCATTTTTGGGACCCATTTAGCAGCCAAGGCTGGCGAAACCCAAGCTGACTTCGAAATCCAGGGCTCGTTGATATTCTGTTGCAAGGAAGCTGAATAAAGGCTTCCTTGTCCGGAAGATTTCAGTAGAGAGTTGTGTTTGTATCTCAGCCAAGGCAAAGTTTTAATATGTATGCACTTGGCTGGTTTAAATGGAGTGGCTCTCCTCTCTTTAAATAAGAGTTTATTCTAATTCTTTCTTGGACTTAATTTAGTGAAACAAATTCCCTAAACTCTTTTCTAAACAAGAGAGAGAACGAACAAAATTATTCTTTTATCTGAAAGTTGCTCTACATGCTTTAGCAAGGGTAAAATATTGAGACTTAAGTTGCCAAGGTTTTGGGATCCAGTACAATGGTTTTATTCTCTCCCAAGTAGGTCAAAAGTGTGTGTGTGTGTATATATGTATATATATATGTGTGTGTGTATGTATGTATGTGTATGTATATATATATATATATATATATATATATATATATATATATATATATGTAGGTCTTGGTGTATTGGGTCTTGTCCGTGTAAGGTTGAGAATACCTTGGCAACGTTTCGACGAAATCTCATCCGTCATCTTCAGGCTGGTGTCTTCAGCTTCGTTCTCCTGGGAGAAGTGTGTGATCGTGGCTGTTTTCCCTTTTAAACTCTAGAGTTGGATGTGTTGTTACTTTTTGATTGGTTTGTGGAGTTGATGTATGCAGATTGGATGGCTTTTCCTGAGACCCTGTGTGGCTGAGGTGCTGGAGGTGTGTCTCTCAGCCTTTTGTGTTGTAACGACCTGGGTAATGGGCTGTGTGATGACCTTCTGAGTTCTATTGTTGTGATGTCCTGGGTGTGGTGCTGTAATCTCCTGGGTCGTTGTCTGTGCTGCAACCTCCTGATGTTTTGTGTTGTGATCTCCTGAGTTCTGTGATGTAGTATCCTGGGTGGAAGGCTGTGATGTGGCATTCTGGGCCTTGGTTTGGCTCGAGTTTGAGGTCTGGCTATGTGTTTATAGCGTGTGTCAGTTTGCTTAGTTGGGGGGTTGGAGGGGGTAGCAGCTGGTGTTGCAGCCATGGTCTGGTTTCTGGATGGTGGTTGCCTTTCATCTGTGGTGTGGGCTTGGGTTTGGTCTGGTGAAGGAGATTGGTGGTGGCATCATGTTATTTTGGGTCCGTGTTGGTCCGTGTTGGTCCGACCAAAATAACACATGATGCCACCACCAATCTCCTTCACCAGACTCAAACCAAGCCCACACCACAGATGAAAGGCAACCACCATCCAGAAACCAGACCATGGCTGCAACACCAGCTGCTACACCCCCTCCAACCCCCAAACTAAGCAAACTGACACACGCTATAAACACATAGCCAGACCTCAAACTCGAGCCAAACCAAGGCCCAGAATGCCACATCACAGCCTTCCACCCAGGATACTACATCACAGAACTCAGGAGATCACAACACAAAACATCAGGAGGTTGCAGCACAGACAACCACCCAGGAGATTACAGCACCACACCCAGGACATCACAACAATAGAACTCAGAAGGTCATCACACAGCCCATTACCCAGGTCGTTACAACACAAAAGGCTGAGAGAGACACACCTCCAGCACCTCAGCCACACAGGGTCTCAGGAAAAAGCCATCCAATCTGCATACATCAACTCCACAAACCAATCAAAAAGTAACAACACATCCAACTCTAGAGTTTAAAAGGAAAAACAGCCACGATGAGAACGAAGCTGAAGACACCAGCCTGAAGATGACGGATTTTTTTAAACGCTGCCAAGGTATTCTCAACTTACACGGACAAGACCGAATACACCAAGACCTACATACCTTTACCCGTGAAAATTCTACGAAAAACATATATATATATATATATATATATATATAATATAAAATTTGGTGGGGAAACCATTGAGATTTGGTATAAAGCTTTCTTTTCGACGAATTATCGCCAGGTTGAATTTCTTAGCCGCTCTTCTGGGAGAGAACGGGCTGAAGACACCAGCCTGAAGATGACGGATGAGATTGCCGCAAACGCCGCTTTGCAAGGTATTCTCAATCTTACACGGACAAGACCCGAATACACCAAGACCTACATACCTTTACCCGTGAAAATCTACGAAAACAAATATATATATATACATATACATACATACACGCTATAAACACATAGCCAGACCTCAAACTCGAGCCAAACCAAGGCCCAGAATGCCACATCACAGCCTTCCACCCAGGATACTACATCACAGAACTCAGGAGATCACAACACAAAACATCAGGAGGTTGCAGCACAGACAACGACCCAGGAGATTACAGCACCACACCCAGGACATCACAACAATAGAACTCAGAAGGTCATCACACAGCCCATTACCCAGGTCGTTACAACACAAAAGGCTGAGAGACACACAGCCAGCACCTCAGCCACACAGGGTCTCAGGAAAAAGCCATCCAATCTGCATACATCAACTCCACAAACCAATCAAAAAGTAACAACACATCCAACTCTGGAGTTTAAAAGGAAGAACGGCCACATCACACTTCTCCCAGGAGAACGGCTGAAGACACCGCCTGAAGATGACGGATGAGATTCGCAAAACATTGCCAAGGTATTCTCAATCTTACACGGGACAAGACCCGAATACACCAAGACCTACATACGAAAACAAATACATACATATACATATACATACACACACACACACACACACACACATCACTTTTCAAGTAAACATTTTCCAAGACATGTCAAGTCAAAATCAGTAGCTGACCAAGGTTATCCCCAACACACTCCTTAGCAACCTTACAGAGCTCAATAAAACTTCCTCCCTGGTTTTCAAAAAGAATTTATGAAGTTCCTGGATCTGGAACTATCATGCATCTAAAATACAATTAATAAAGCAGCAACACTTATGTCATACATTCTCCCTGTCCCACCAGTTCTGCATATGGTTCTTCTAAATCCTAAACATTCTTTGGATCCTGGTGGAGCAACAACATTTGGGCTACTGTCTCCCTAGATAAAATCACTTTGATGCAACACTTTTGAGAGGGCAGAAAAATAAGAACGTTTCTGGAGACCTACATAGCTCCTTCACACTCTCCAAAGCTTCATTCTGCTGAAATTTGTTGAAACATCACAGCAAATAACCTCTCCTTGAGGCAGAGGTGTTTGGAGGTAACGGACGCTGCTTATATAACAATGGCAACTGCAAAAGAGAGTAACAGTTGGAAGGAACCTTGAAAGTCTTCTATCTACTCCAACCCACAACCTCCACACAAATGGCTGTCCAGTCTCTTTATATATCAATGGCTGTCCAGTCTCTTCTTAAAAACCTCCAGAGAAGGAGCATTCACAATTTCCAGAGGCAAGCTGTACCACTGATTAATTGTTCTCACTATCAGGAATTTTCTCCTGAGTTCTAGGTTGCTTCTCTCCTTGATTAGTTTCCATCTATTGCTTCTTGTCCTGCCCTCAGGTGCTTTGGACAATATCTTGACCCCCTCTTCTATGTGGCAGCCCCTTAGATATTAGAACAGGGATATCATGTCACTCCCAATCCTTACTTTCATTAAACTAGACATACCCAGTTCTTGCAACTGTTCTTCATGTGCTTTAGCAGAGTAGCTGTGGTGGAATGTGTTAAGTTTGCATGAAGAGTCAGACGCGAAGAGCTTCAGTGAAGAGTTTATTAAGTGACTACAGCTCGAATGGACCCAACTTGGCTGGCTTACGGCTGCTACTTATAGCCAGCAGCAGTAGTTGCCAGCCAATCAGAGTGCAGGGTTTTCCACACTTTTAAACCAATCATATTTGACAATTTACAAGAACAATTCAAACTAAACCAATAACATTCAAACCTACATACATAACAGAATGTAGTCAGGCAAAGAGGTGGCAGAGTCTGCTTGGAATGTCTGCTAGGCAGGAAGAGGGGACAGCAGACCTTCCTTAGCAGCTCAGAGAGCATACAGTATACATAGTTATGAAGATAATGGCTTTACTCTGGTGAGATTCTGCCTGTAGGCAAACAACAATAAAGAAACTACTCAAAAGTAACTCTACATGTTGTTCTGGGTTCTTGGGGCCTGACGGTAGTAGTTCAGATGCTGCTTTTGCAGAAGAAATCAAGACGGGGGGAAACCCAAGAGGATTTTGGAGTCCTCTCCCTTCTTCATAAGGATCAGAAATATGCTCAAGCTGTCAGATTGGTCTCTTGTGCCAGGGTCACCATGCAGTTGTCAGTTTTAACATCTATTTGTGGACTGGCTGTTTCAGCCTTTCTGCACTTTCTTGGGAGCCTTCTTCCTGGAGAACATTTAATTAATTCCTTTCCTTTACTCCAGTAGGTACTTTTTCTACAAATAGGTCAGATGGGTAACTCACTGAGTTTTCATGGCAAATCATCCTTACCCTGTGCAAATTCAATGTTTTCAGAGCTGACAGAATGTTGGCTTTGCTCACCATAGAAAATGTACAGCTAGGATTCTGTGATGACCTGGGGCATGGCACAAAGACAACACAGTCAAATAAGCAAGAACAGTCCCTTCATTATCTCCAACTTTGCCCCCAATGTCCAGGTTAGCTTTGGCTGGAGAAAAACTCTCCCAGGAACAGCCTTTAACTATAGAAAATTCAGTCTAAAACAAGGTACATTCAGACTGTAACTAAAAATCCAAACAAACAAAGTTGCAGTAGTTAACTTGACAGGGCAGGAGAAAGACTTTCAGACTTGAAAGCACGGTAACACTCACACGGTTGGGAAGACGCCAGGAACACAGATAAGCCACAATGATACCAGATAAATTCATGATTTGCTCCCAACAATTTGCTGTGCACAGTTTCCCTTTTAAACACTGCTTCCCAGCTGCAGCTAATGAAGGGAATCAGGGCCCTTTCCTCCCCTGTAAGCCACACAACTCATGTTGCTCCCTTCTCCATTCCTCCCTACGTGGCCTAGGATGAAGAAGGGGTGGGCCTGGGTCTTCCTCTGAATTCCTCTCCCTTGCTCTACCTCTCCCCTGTTCTGCCCAGCCAGATTTGCCCTTCCCCAATTTCTTCCACAGACAACGGAGCCAGACTTCCACTTCCTGTCAGCTGCTCAGCTTCCTCCTCAGAATCAGATTCTGACAGGGATATGACAGATTCTGTGGTGGACCTTAATGCATCTTAAATGGTTTCTGGTACATTGGGAAGTGAATCGGATATCACTGCAATACATACAGGAGCTGCTTTGGCTCCCCATCAGATATCCCAAATGTCCCCTGACTAGGCAGGCAGGGGATGATGATATTTGTAATCCCTATCTGTTATTTATAGTGGATTTCTACGTAGAAGCTGCAGCATAAAGCAAATAGGTCAGACCCATGGACTGTTCTCTGCTGATCAGGGAAGATGGGGAAAATAACTTATTTGGACCAGCCAGTTTTTGTGTTGCTTGTTTTACTAGACTTACGTCCTGTTCCACTTGAGTATTGGCTCTGAGCATCTTATAGAACCATGCATGTGCACAGAGACAGTTAAAAGAATAGAAATGACAGCCTGCTAAGAAAAAAAATCATAAATATTAGCATTAAAAATCATGATGATGTATTCTACTTCTGTGGTTCAATGTGTGCAGTGGCACAAGATCTGCTGAGCTCCTCGGCCCCAAAAAAGTGAACAAAAGCCCTTTTAAGCTCATCAAGAGAACGAAAGGAGCATCATAGCTGCAAGATGATCCACTAATGAATTGAAGCCTTCCCGATATTTGGCACCAACGCCAAGGACTTGGCACCAGAGCAGGCACTGAAGAGAAAGGGCACAAAGAGGTAGGAAGGCAGCAGGTTTGTGCCATCCGCCCTCTTTGTTAGCAGCAAAGTTATTCTCTGAGGGAGAAGCCATATGTTGCCAGAATGATGCCGTCCACACTCAAGGAGAAAGAGCTGCAGGCTTGGGGAAGAACTTCATCATTTGCAAAAGCCGAGAGGAAACACCTTTAAAACCAAGCGAGAGCAAGGGGGGGACCTCCAACAGGCAGGTGAGTCTGTCTGGGAGGCTGATTTGTTGGGGGAATAGAGAGCTTGAGATGGGTAGGAATGGGTGGAAGACTTGGAGAAGACTTGCTAAGGTGGGCTGGACGCCACACTGCCACATTTCACACTGCGCTCTGCTCTTCTTCTGCAGGCCACGTGATTGGGTGACAATGTGTAGCAATGGGTTGGTCAAGAGAAAAATTAAGGATAGTACCAAGGAGAGTTTTTAGGAGTCTATTTCATGTCTCTTCCAAATCTTGGTGTCTTGTTTTATTTCTTCTATATAAGTACAGACATTTGAGACAAATGAAAAAAAATAAATCCCTGCTGGTGTAAATCCTTCCTTTTACTTACTTACTTACTTACTTACTTACTTACTTATTTACTTATTTACTTACTTACT